>JAHIAM010004858.1:0-79400 GCA_021605205.1 Aegilops longissima
GAGGTGGTGCTGTTGGAGACCCGTAGATGTTGAGAAGGACCGGAAGAAGCAGCTGCGCCCGGCAAGCCAAAACCGCCTGAGCGGTCGCAGCGGAAGGCGACCGCTACGCCCTCCTCCGGCGCGGCGAATTTCCCTCCTCGGCCTTGGCGAATCCTCCACCAGTCCTTGCGGGCAACCGCGTCTGCGGAGAAATCGGCGTGGTCGTCGTGAACTTGAACCATCCATGCTCGGAGGCGCACCCAGAGGGGCATGGCGGTGGAAGAGGAGCTCATCGAGGAATGAATCACCTTGACGCTTGCGTAACAGCTTAGCTTGATGGCGAGAGGAAGAAGAAGGAGAAAGGAATGGGGAGGAGGGGCCGCGCGTGCTCGCGCCCCTCCTCCCCTACTTATAGGCCCATGGGCTGCGGCAAG
Organism: Aegilops longissima; assembly: GCA_021605205.1. Classification (NCBI taxonomy): domain Eukaryota; kingdom Viridiplantae; phylum Streptophyta; class Magnoliopsida; order Poales; family Poaceae; genus Aegilops; species Aegilops longissima. Next base: position 414 of record JAHIAM010004858.1, read on the forward strand.
CCGTGATCGTGGGATCTCGCGCCCCACTACCCCGCCCCCACGTTTATCGCTCAAATTATTGCAGCGCGATAACTCAGGGAATATCAACCGCCCACCTCGGCACGCGGATCGCTCGCGTGCGGCGTGTAATGTGCGGGCCCCTCCGGTGGCGTGTCCGTCAGCGTGGCGTGGGCGGGCTGTCCCGGCCGCTTTCGTCGCCACGTGACAGGCCGAAAGCAGGCGGCCGGAGGCTTTGCTACCGCGCCTTGGATCGCCGAGAGCATTCAAAATTTTTGGACAATTCAGACTGGGCAAGTCCGACTCCTACCAGTCGGCCCGACGGAAGACAGACGAAGATCTACCTCAAGCACTGGGAGAATGAATCTGCTGAGGCTCCACGGTCGACCACCGCGGCGCCTCGCCAGCTTCGGGGACTACTGTTGGATTAATGGGCCACGGGTAGGCTAACCCGAGGCCCCAGAACCTTACAAGACATCGGGGCTGACTGCGCCCCTCAAGACGTCAAGATGAAGAGCTGCCTTACAGGCGGTGGAGAATAGCGGCTGCCCATAAATGGCCGAGTCACGGAGGCAAGGCCAAGTCAAGCCGACTCTATCGAGGCGGCTTCTAAGCCAACCGAGAGTGACCCAGCAGCCAATGACCCGTGCCCTCATCAAGGGGCCGAGACATGGGTGGCTCTGATGTAGCCCATCCCTCCCCTTTCCAGGGGTTGGCGTGGCCACGGTCTGTTGTACTGTGGAGATCTCCACCGGCGTGACCTTGTTGCCATACCCTCACGACATCATCACAAGAGGCGAGTCCTGCTCCCTGGCAGCTGTCTGCATGCGGCCCAAGAGGCGATGGGCCCCACCGGTCAGAGAGTCCGAGAAGGCAGCGAGAGCCCTACGGTCGGACCTGATAGGCGGCCCTTGATGGTCGGCCCGCCCTCCTCTCGGGACCCTACGCCATTAACCCGAGCCGAGACGGGGTGGCTCGATGTCGCCGCCCGCCCGGCGGAGCTATAGCCGACCCCGACCAAGCCTGCGTCATTGAACAAACAACGTGATCAGCCGCCCGACAAGACACGGGAGGCGGGGAGTGCAGCCTGTCGGCCACATACCCTAACCGGTCGGCTGAGGCCCACAGGCCAGGCCCCATCGATCAGCGGAGAAGCCGGCGGTAGAAAGGCCAGCGGCAGCCTCGCATGATCGGATTACCAATGTACCCACAGAAGTAGGCCTATAAACCCCAGGCACCCATGCAAAGGTTCCCAACCTGTTAGAACTAGACCGGATCATAGAGGAAGGAGAGCTAGCCTTGCCTTCTCCTACCTCTAACATACAACCAAGGAGCACCTTTGTACTCACTTGTGCCTTAGTGATCATCACGGAGACCCCACGAAGCAGGACTAGGGGTGTTATCTCCTAGGAGAGCCACGAACACAGGTAAAAGTACACGGCGTTCGTGTCTCGCCTCATCCCGCTTCAAGGCACCAGCGGCGTTCTACTCGCTCCCACCATGATAAACCATCCGTTGGCATATGTCGCACCAACCCCGACAGTGGCGATATCTACTACTTTCCCCGTTTCCTCTTAGAGCGAGTCCTAGATTCATGCTATACCTTTCCCACTTTCTTCCCGTTTGAACCAACTCTTAGAGTCATTGTATGAACTAGCTTTACCTCTAATAATAGTAAAGTCTAGGTGGCTTTGGAGCAATGACGGAAATAGAAAAAGATCCCACGAAGCCAAGTGGGGAGTTGGGGTAGTAGAGCAAGGCAGGTTTAGAAGGAATATATACGAATTAGTGCGTGGCATGTGGCAAAGATGGTGTCGGGAGGCGCATCTTAGCCACAATACCATGAGGGGGAGGAAGAAGGGGTCGGAGGCCCTCCCGAGCAGCTCTCTCTCAGACTGCGGGCAGTGTTGGTCTCCTCCCTCGCGCCAACCAGCCGGCGTGGGCGATGCACCTACACCCACAATGTAGCGCCCTCGATCGGCTATATCTCCCACGTGTCGAGGCACGACTTAGAGCATAACCGCATTGAAAGCAATGTAGCAAGTGAGGTAATCTTCACACAACCCATGTAATACATAAGGGAAAGAGATACATAGTTGGCTTACAGTGCCACTTCACACAATACATAAATAAACATCCATCATTAGAGTACACTCAAGGTCCGATCTACGGAACCAAAATAAAGAAGATACCCCAAATGCTACGGATCCCGATCGTCCAAGCTGGGCACCACTCGATCATCGGGAAAAGACACATAGTAACGACCACGTTCCTCGTCGAACTCCCACTTGAGCTCGGATCGTCACCTGCGGCATCATCCGGCTGCAACTGTTTTGGTAGAATCTGTGAGTCACGGGGACTCAGCAATCTCACACCAGCGAGATCAAGACTATTTAAGCTTATAGGAAGGATGAGTAGTAAAGTGGAGCTGCAGCAATCGACTAGCATATATGGTGGCTACATCGCATAAAGAAGCGAGAAGAGGAGCAAAGCACGGTCGTGAAACTAGTAGCGATCAAGAAGTGATCTGAACTACTTCGTCGAGACATAACTCCAACACGTGTTCACTTCCCGGACTCCGCGAGAAGAGACCATCCAGGTTACACCTTGATTGATGTGTATTTTATTGAGGTCAACTTGGGTTTTCTACAACCGGACATTAACAAATTCCCATCTGCCTCATAACCGCAGAGCACGGCTTTGAAAGATATTACCTGCGGGGTGTCCCAACAGCCCATTATAAGCTCTCACGGTCAGCGAAGGATATTCCTTCTACAGGAAGACCCGATCAATCTCGGAATCCGGACTACAAGACATTTCGACAGCAATAAAACAAGACCAGCAAAGCGCGCGATGTGCCGACAAATCCCGATAGGAGCTGCACATATCTCGTTCTCGAGGCACACCGGATGAGCAGTCCGTACAACTAAAACCAGACCTCAAGTTTCCTTGAGGGCGCTAAAAGCACTCTAGTTTGAGCCGACTTTCGAAGGAGCACTGGTCAGGGGGTTAAAATAAAGATGACCCTCGGGCTCATGAAAACCGGGGAAAAAAGGCTTAGGTGGCAAATGGTAAAACCAATGTTGGGCCTTGCTGGGCGAGTCTTATTCAAAGCAAACTGTCAAGGGGTCCCATAAATCACCCAACCGAAGTGTGAGAGCGAAATCAAGGAACATAACACCGGTATGCGGAAACTAGGGTGGCAAAGTGGAACAAAACACGGGCATAAGGCCGAGCCTTCCACCCTTTACCAAGTATATAGATGCATTAATTATAGCAGATATATATTGTGATATCCCCAACAATTAAACATGTTCCAAGAGGAACAACATCTCCATGTTCAACAAGGAACAAACTTCAACTTCACTGCAACTAGCGCTATAAGAGGGCTGAGCAAGCGGTAACATAGCCAATCAACGGTTTGCTAGGAAAAGGATGGTTAGGGACTGACATGGCAATATGGGTGGCATGATATAGCAAGTGGTAGGCATCGCAACATAGGCATAGCAAAGAAGCGAGCAACTAGCATAGCAAAGATAGAAGTGATTTCGAGGTATGGTCATCTTGCACGCAATGTTCTCGAGTTGTGAAAGCTTGATCCTCGTAAGCGTTCTCAACAGGTTCCTCGTTCACGTACTCGTCTCGGCTCTACCCAAGGCAAAAACACAAACAAAGGAACCACAATAAATCACGGTGCAATGCACAATCAACATGATGCAAAACATGACATGATATGCGGGATGTGATATGCAATGCGTATGTGCGCTCGGAAGGAAAATAATGAACCAGGCATCAACTTGGCAAACCAAGTATGCCACTGGAAAGATGAGATGATTTCGGTTGAAATCGATATAAAGATCACCGAATCGGATGCACGGTTTGCAAATGACAAGCAAAACAAGAATGGCACAAATCTGCCATTAACAGCATGATGCCACTTAGCAAGCAACAATTAATTAAGCTACTGCACCCAAACGTATCAACAAAGCACATGGCAGTGATCTACACAGATGCTTGACAAAAGATGAGCACTGAGCTACGGCTAGTTCACATCATAACAGGTTCAAACAAGCATGGCAAAAGTGCACAAAATATCAGGCTGGACATGGCAAAAACAGCATCAGGTTGCAATGTTCAGAGCAGCAAAACTACATGCTACAGGAACTTAAAATAGCAAAACAAGGCATGGCATGAATCTACTCAAAGCATAGAACAAAAGTCCCTTACTGACCATAAGCCAAAAGGATCAGAAAATATAGTAACACCCATGTCAATATTGAAAGTTTAGTTAACAGATTCAGCAACATGGCATGTCAAAACTGATAACAAGTAGGCATGTTTACAAGCTCAATGCACTCACTACAGAGCCTTATATGATAAACTAAGCATACATACATCAAGAAGACATGGCATAGAAGACATACATGGCAAGAACAATAACATAGCATACATGGATCAACCACAACAACCTAGGCAAAATTGAATAACATGTAAACAATCTGCCAGGAAACATTTGATAGCAAAAGTAGAGCTCGATTGACTCAAGCTATGGCACTCCATAATTGCAAACAAAGGCATGGATGGATAGAGAAAGACATGTTTTACAAAACATCCTTACTGAAGTATCTCAAAATATGCATAGATCTCTCGGTATCATCAAGTTAACATGGCATCAAAATATCAGCTAAACAGGGCTGAAATCAGCAACATCAGGACACCTACTTTGCATGCTTGTGCTAGTCACCACATAGATCACAAAAATACATGGCATACACCCTGGAAAGATGGCATGGCATATTACAAAACACATGTAGGACTCAAATTCATAGGATGCACACATCAATCATAGCAAAAATAACAAAAGTGCAAGTTCTGTTAGAAGCGAAACTAACATCACATAGCCCTCTTCTAACAGCATTTCAGGCATCAAGATGAGCTCAAATGAAAATGATGCAATGAGATGAAATGATCTACTCTTGAGACGAACATTTTGACATATTATCTGCAAAATGGAGCTACGATGCAAGAGTTATACCAAGTTGAAAAAGCCACAAAATATCACAATTTAACACTTAGAAGAAAATGAGGGAAGAAGTCAGCAGGCAGTTAGTTAGCCGAGAACGAGGCGGATCGGGCTCCTCCCGATCCTTGTGGCTGACAGAATGATGAGGAGGAGGAGTCGGCGAGGCGGGGCAGAGCAGCGCCGGCCTTAAGGCGGCCGAAGGCCCAGCAATGGCGAGCAACTCGGTGGAAGTGGCGGCGCGGCGAGCTCGGTGGAAGGCGGCGGCGGCAGCGAGCGGCAGCCCGGAGAAGGCGGCGCAGCGTGGCGGCCAGCCAGGCTTGAAGCGGCAGGTCGAAACCGGCGGATCGGCGAAGCGAGCCTCGTGAGCCCGGGCCCAGCGTATGTGATGGCAGCCACATGTCGGCGTCAGTGGCAGGCGGTGGCGGCGGCTGGTCAAGCCGGACGTGTCGGGCGGAGGCAGACGCTTCGTCGGTGAGTAAGGAAAGGCTAAGGTTGGACCAAAGTTTGGAGGGTTTGCTTAAATAGGCATAGAGGGGCTAGGAGAGTCCAAATGAGGTGTAGTTTTCACCCACGATCGTGATCGAGCGACGGAGAGCATGGATGTGACTTAGATGGGTTATTGGGCTGTTTTGAAGGGTGTTGGGCTGCAACTTAAAAGAGGCCTTTGCGAGAGTCACGGTTAACGTTGGAGTACCAAGCGAGCTCCAAATGACCGAAACTTGACCGGTGGTCTCGGTGGTATACCAAGGCCACTAGACAAACCTCGGTCCATTCGAGAAGGTTTAGTACCCTTTACGGAAAAACGTAAAAGGGCGCCCGGGGGAGATAGGAGTGCGGATTGCAAAAGCGGACAACGGGAAAAATGCTCGGAATCATGAGGCGAACACGTATGCAAATCGATGCACATGATGACATGATATAAAATGCATGACATGGACAAAATGCAAAATGAAGAAAAACCCAACCACGGAGGAATATCATATCACAATGCCAAAAATGGCAAGAGTTGGAGTTACAAATATGGAAAGTTACTTCGGGGTGTTACAACCTCCACCACTACAAGAGGATCTCGTCCGAGATCTAGGACTGAAAGAACTCCGGATATTCGGAGCGGAGGTGATCCTCGTGCTCCCGGGTTGCTTCTCGGTTGAATGGTGTGACCACTTCACTTTGAGAATTTGATTGACTTGTTGCGAGTCTTGCGCTCGGTTTCTTCAAGAATAGCAGGGGTGCTCATGATAAGAGATCTTCTTGAAGGTGATCTCTTGAAGTTGATAGTGCGTTCAAGAGTCTTGAAGCACTTGCGAAGCTGTGACACGTGAAACACATCGTGCGTTTGCAAAGTTGGATGGAAGCTCAAGTTGATGGCGAGATCGCCTCTTTTGCCAATGATCTTGAAAGGACCCACGTATCTAGGGGCAAGCTTCCTTTGATACCGAAGCGGCAGTGCCTTTCATTGGAGAGGCGGAGGTAGACATGGTCTCCGATTTCAAAAGCCACATCACGGTGCTTATCATCATAATAGCTCTTACAGCGCGATTCTGCGACTTTGAATTCTCACGAATGACTTTGCACATTTCTTACATACGTGATCAAGTCATTGCCAAGAAGTTGGCGTTCACTGTCTCGAGACCAATTGAGAGAATCGACACTTTACGCCATAGAGAATTTGAATGGGGCCTTGCCGGACTCGCAGGAAGCTGTTGTTGTAGGAGAACTTCGGCATATGGAAGACAATCTTCCCACTTCATACGAAGGAAATGACACAAGCCACGAGCATATCTTCAAGGTTTGATTAACCGCTCAACTTGGCCACTTGTTTGAGGATGGAAAGCTGTCTTTGAAAGCGAATGTTGGTGCCCATGGCCTTGAAAAGAATCCCAAAACTTGGAGGTAAAGATGCTGCCGCAGTGCAGAAGAGATCACTTGTGGAATGCCGTGCAAGGAGACAATCACGGAGGTGTATAGCTACCTGCCAAGCGAGCTGCTGTGATAGATTCTTTGATAGGAAGAAAATGAGCCACTTTAGTAAGCTTGTCAATGACAACGAAGATAGCATCATTTCCCGCTTGGACTTTGGAAAGCCGATCCACGAAGTCCATTTCAATATGATCAAACTTCCATTCGGAATAGCAAGAGGTTGAAGGAGACCAGCTGGTCTTTGGTGTTACCTTTCACTCTTCTGCGGACATCACATTCATTCACGAATTGAGCAATTTCTCGCTTCATTGAGTCCACCAATATATTTGCTTGAGGTCTGGTACATCTTCGTACTTCCGGGATGAATGGATAGAAGCGAATTGTGAGCCTCGTTCATAATGACTTTTCTCAGATCACCCTTAGGAACCACAATCCGGTCCTCAAAGAAAAGAGTATCTTTGTCATCAATGTGGAAGCACTTGTACTTGGAAATGCCCTTGTCGATACCACGTTTCACCTTTTTCACCATGGCATCCAGAAGTTGAGCCTCACGAATCTGATCTTCCAAAGTAGGAGAGACTAAGAGGTTGGCAAGAAAGCCTTGAGGAACAACTTGGAGATTCAGCTTGCGGAAAGCTTCACAGAGATCCGGTTAGAAGGGCTTGAGGATTAGACTGTTGCAATAGGACTTCCTGCTCAAAGCATCTGCAATGACATTGGCCTTGCCCGGAGTATATTCAATACTTGGGTTGTACTCTTGAATCATTTCGACCCATCGAGTCTGCCTGAGGTTGAGGTTGGGCTGGGTGAAGATGTACTTGAGACTCTTGTGATCGGTGAAAATGTCCACTTTCCTTCCCAACAAGAGATGTCTCCGTTATTAATGCATGGACAAGCTGCCGCCAACTCAAGATCGTGAGTGGGGTAGTTATTCTCGTTAGGCTTCAACTGGCGAGAGGTATAAGCCACAACTCTCTTCTCTTGCATTAACACAGCACGAGACCTTGAAGAAGCATCGAGAAAACTTCAAATGGCTTGAATTCATCGGGAGGAGTCAAGGCGGGAGCTGTGGCGAGTTTCTCTTTGAGGTATTGAAAGCAACGTCACACTCGGGAGACGGACATACTTCACATGCTTACGGAGAAGGTTGGAAAGAGGCTTTGCAATCTTGGAGAAGTTCTCAACGAATCTTGACAATAGCTTGCAAGACCAAGAAAACTGCGGAGCTGCTTGACGATACGAGGAGGTTCCCAATTCACAATGCGGACACCTTCTCGGGATTCTAGCGATACCCTTGGCGGAGATGATATGACCAAGATAAAGCACTTCATCAAGCCAAAATTCACATTTGGAGAACTTAGCATAGAATTGATACTCTCTGAGCTTGTCTAGCACCAATCGCAAATGTTTGGCATGATCCTTCTTATTCTTGGAAGACCAAAATATCATCAAGATAGACCAAGGCAATTCATTGGTGTAGGGGTTGAAGATGAAATTCATCATCAGAGAGAATGTTGGAGGAGCATTGACAAGGCGAAAGACATGACGGTATATTCATAAGAACCAAAGCATTACGAATGCTGTCTTGGGAATATCTTGTTCACGAATCTGAATCGATGATAACCCATCTGAAGGTCAAGCTTGGAGAACACTTTAGCACCTTTGAGTTGCTCGAAAAGCTCATTGATGTTGGGAAGTGGATACTTGTTCTTGATTGTCTTCTTATTCAATGGGCGGTAATCGGCGCAAAAGTCGGTCCGTGCCATCCTTCTTACGGACAAAAGAACACCACAACCCCAAGGAGATGAACTCGATGCGATCAAACCCAGGCGCTCTTGTTCATCGAGCTGCTTCTTCAATTCCTTCAGCTCATCAGGTCCAAGCTTGTATGGGCGCTTGCAAGCGGGTTGATGCCGGGCTCAAGATCGATATGAACTCAAGCGGCGATGAGGAGGCATGCGGAAGCTCTTGGAAGACATCTTGGTACTCACAAGCATTGGAATCGAGAGATAGCATTCAGTTCGCCCTTCTCATTGAGAGAAAACAACGAATGGTTTCATCACGGCGGCATAGATGATCACATCATTAGAAGAGTGAGTCAATTGAATTTCCACAGCAGCACAATCAAGCTGAGCTTTGTCTTTGAAAGCCGATCCATTCGAGAATAAGATCAATATCCGAGTCACCAAGAACCATTGGTTTAGCAGAAATCTATAATCGCCCATCTTGATAGAAACATCAAGACCATCATTTTGTATTCATGAACAAACCCGGAGAGAAACGCTATCGGCTTAAGCAGATCGACGGTATGCAAATTGTTCATGGATGCAAAAGGTCTTGATATGAAAGAAATAGATGCACCGGTATCAAATAAGACTTTTGCGGGAATATCATTAGCGGAAGATTACCCATGATCACATCGGAAGAATCCTCTGCTTGAGCTGCATTCATCATATTGACCTTGGCATGCTTTGGATTATGCTTGACCCTTTGCATTCTGGAAGATTTCACGAGGAGGAGGGCGGAAGGCGCCTTTGGTTGAAGCACTTGTTAGCATAGTGACCTTTCTGCTGACATTTGTTGCAAGTCACCTCGGCAGACGGTGGTAAGGAGCACTTGACCTTGGAGCTTGAGAATTAGACTTGTTACGATAGCTTGGGTTGGGTGGGTGGGAAGATCCACGGCCACCTGAGTTCTTCTTTGGTAAGGGTGACGGAGCGGAGGAGGAGGAAGGTAGAACTTCTGCTGCTTAGCTGCCACTTGAGAGGAAGAAGAAAGCTGAACTGCATCCTGATTCTCTTCTTGAAGCCTCACATTTGAGCTGGGCAGCTTCTTGCTTGATGCCATGTTGTAGAAATCATCATACTTATCGGCTCAAAAAGCACAAGAGCTAATTGCAGATCTTCTCTCGGACCACCTCTGAATTGATAGATCATACTCTTTTCATCAGTCGTCTTACTTAGCAAAGCAGCGAGCTTACGGAACTGGATATTGTATTGATACACAGACATGTTGCCTTGCTTGAGATTGCGGAACTCCTCACGCTTGCTCTCAACAACACTTTTGGAATGTGATGAGCTCTGAAATCACGGCGGAACTCATCCTAGGTGATGACCGACCTCCTCTGGAATCTTTGTATTCTTGGTACCACTCGGCAGCTTGGTCCTTGAGTTGAAGCGATGCAAACTTGACAAAGTCCTCGAATCGACATTGCTACAATCAAAATGCTTGCGGATGTCCACTAACCAATCGTCGGCGTCGTGGCCTCGAACGAAACTGAAAGAACTTGACTGATTAGCGAGGCCCGGCGAGAGTAGCAAAGTCGCTGATTGTTGCCTTGACCTTGATTTCCTTGATTGCCTTGCCCTGAGTGCGTTCTTGCAAGAGCTGCAAAATCATCGAGCATTGGCATTGGTGGCTGCCATGATAGCTTGCCCGGGCCTCACGGAGGCGGAGGTGGAGGTGGAGGTTGATTGATCCCCATCATTGCGATCCGGATTCGAGGGCGTTGGCGGAGCCATCTGAAGAGGGTGACATCCGTTAGTCCTTTGATAGACAAATAGTCAAGTAGAATCAGCGGATAGAAATTGCAAGATATAGTCTTCACAATAAACATTGAACAAGAATGAGCGAATGAATTCCAAAGTTAATCATCACCACGTCCATTAAGGTGAGAAGCCACTTAGATAAAGATATGGAAACAACATCATCTTAGAAACAAATCGAATATCACAACCGAAAACAAAAGATTGGCTTCTAGAATGAGCGGAACAAACACATGATAGAGATTTACGCCCAAAGTGTTAGTGGTGGGGCCCACGGACCTGACGTATAAGCGGACGTCACGAATGACAAACAAGGCGTCCCGAATCAGCATAGCCAAGGATTCTTTAAGGCGTCTCGCGACCCTATAAATCGACCGTGAATGGGCGGACCACTAGGCGTTGAACCCCAATCTCAAATCATACATCATCGGAAAGAAAATCACATAAGCTACTAGAATTCCCACCTATAAACTCCGAAACTTTACGGTTATGCAATCTGGTGTTGGGGATACGGGGACACAAAATATATCACCCAAACTAACAATACCTAGATCCATTGTATCCATCCGTCAACACATAACCAAGAAATCCTCGAAATCGTGTACCTCGACCTTGAAAAACATCCGTTATACAAGTCATGGCAATACTCCCTTTTCGCCTCGATCTTTGGCTATCGGGTTATCTCACCAACAAGCGCACAAAGAGATTTCGATGTCGGTAAAACTCGGTATTCGAGCTGCAGCGATAAAATTGTGGCGACAACACCTCGGAGCTCAACTCCCGGGACCTTGCCACAACCCCTAAATGTCGGAGGCACCAAGAACAATGTTCTCGTCACAAAACCATCGAACGATTCCAAGATACCACGTGATCCTAAATTTTTTAGTGAAATTTGAGAAGAGGAGAGTCAAAACTCTCGTCGGGAGACCTCACAGAGCTGACGAAGGGACTGGGAAGTAAAAGAATCCTACTCTCCGATATATATAATCCTAAGACTCAAAACATTTTTCCATTCTAGACTCAACAAGCTTGACAAACAATCAAGTAGGGGCTCCTAAGTCGGGAAGGCTCTAATTACCAACTTGTAACGCCCGGACACACCCGCCGGTGGTCGTTACTCTGGCGGGATCTAGGCTGGCCCCACGGATCAATACTAGTCTTTTCTGCGCACTTTGTCCTCACTCGTGCGCTTTTGGAAGAACAACTTCGGTCGGTCACCCATCGACACTACTCCAAGCTGAGCACGCTTAACTTTGGAGTTACATTGAATGGGCTCCGGAAAGAAGAATTCCTTATTGATATGAGTAGTCTATCATCCCTAATAAGCGAGCTGTACATATGGTAGCTCGATACCAATATAGCCGCTTGTCGAGGCGTTACAAGTTGGTATCGAGCCGACCCTCATGATTACGGATGGTTGCGGACGGGTGCGTGGTGATGTTGTTCATAGCGTTTGTGACCCGTCGTGGCACCCGACATAGCACATGTGCGGACTAGAAGCCTGCAGACGTTTGTGCCAGAGGAGCGTTCCTATGGCCCGACGAGGGCGTCGGTTCCTCACGAGTGGGGGTGTATGTAATAGCCTGGCTTATTAGGGATGATAGACTACTCATATCAATAAGGAATTCCTTCTTTTCAGGAGCCCATTGGACGAACTCCAAAGTTAAGCGTGCTCGACTTGGAGTAGTGTCGGGATGGGTGACCGGCAAGAAGATTGCTCCGGTGCGCTTGCAGTGAGGACAAAGTCTTGCGAGAAAAGACTAAGTATTGATCTGTGGGGCAGTCTAGATCCCATGAGAATAACGACCACCGGCGGGTGTGTCGAGGCGTTACACCTGCAGTCGAGGTTGTCGGCTGGATTTGTGACCAGCCGTGAGCTGAGAGAGTGTGGCCACCTATGTCTTGCTTAGATCTAGAGAGCATGAGAGAGTGAGCAGAGGAACCCTAGTAAAGCAAGCGCTAAGGCTCCTACTTATATATATAGTGGAGTGATTTTGTTGTACCAGCTTCAAAAAATGCGCTCCCTCGTGTACCATGAGTGGGTGTGAGAGAACTAGTGCATGCGTGCACCGCTTCTCCTTGTGAGAGTACAATATACTATGCCCAAAGAATGTTCGCCACAAGAGTAATAGTATAAGTGTGTGATGTGTGAGCTAAAATAAAATGTGTGCGATGTCTTTTGTTTTTTAGAAGTTCTGTGGGTAGGGTGTGAAGAGCATATATGTGTGTGACGTCTACCTACAGATAGACGGTGGGTGCGAGAGGACTCGGGAGAGTCGTGACTCGTGAGGGTGCGTGTGCGTGAGAGAGAGGGGGGCACGTATCAATGCAATGCATGTGTCCGTAAATCATTATCCGACAAACGTTCGCCACAAGCCTTTTCCTAAAAAACGCCGTAAGAACCATTAGATCAGTATCCGACAATGTTAGTTTTGCCATGTCATTTAACAGAATAGCCACTCCTCCTACACACAAATCTTCCATGTGAGTGTTAGCAACTGCCATATGCTCCCTCCGTTCCAAAATGCAGTGCATACAGCTTTATTGAAAATTCGAACCTCGCAAACTTTTACCGAGTTTTCGTGTACAAATTGCACATGTAGAATACCTTGTATATATCATTTCATTCATCTTCGAGAGGTAACTATAAAGATAGGGGAGGAGTCTACAAAGAAAGACCATCGTATCACCTGCAGCAATTTCAACCATCCTTTGGTGTGGAGGAATATCATAGGAACTCTATATGATATGATTTTTATAGGTTTTTTTTCCTTTAGAGCCAATTGGTTCATAGGAATAGATTCATATACTCCACATTTCAAAGGAAATAAACATGATATCATTTCTATAGCTTTAGAGCCACTTGGTTCATATGAATGGATTCCTATACTCCCATAATTTCAAAGGAAAATAAACATTAGCGCTTATTCAATAGAAAATTTCCTATGACATGAACCAAATTACACCTCTTTTCTAATCCCTCCTCATAGGAATTGAGATACATGTCATCTCTAGATTCAATAGAAAAGTTCCTATGATGTGAACCAAATGACATCTCTTTTCCAATCCCTACTCATAGGAATTGAGATACTCCATGTCATCTCTTCCCCTTTAACTTCCATGTATACATCTTCTATTCCTAAATAGCTAGTACAACCCACTAGTAGCTTTTTTCCAAGACATGCAAATATGGCACAAGAACTATATAGTGTGCGAATAATTTTGAAAGGTGGTCGCTGGATGAAGTTAATCCGAAAGTGCAGAGATGGCAAATCCGAGCACTACTGGTCGTTGGATATCATCAACATTCCACCAGATCTACCACATGTACAATTTAGAAGACTCCATGGTTGAACTTAAGCATAATGCACAAACCTCTTCTCCTTTGTTCTAGAATCTTTCAGTATCATAATTGAATTTTTTCTAAATGAATTTCCATTATTTGCTTTTTACTTTATGATTTACAATGCACAACCCATGAATCTTAACAATTTTTTTAAAACTAATTGATTTTGAATGAGATGAACTATAAGAACTAAGCGAACATCTACAACATGCATAAATGACCCAAAGCTTTACATGCTATAGTGTGTATTTATTCATAATTTGGTTTGAGAATCTCATGCGTTCAATGCATGTACATTACTAGTTTTGAGTAGAGTAGCAAATTTCACATGACCCGGGTATATCAAAATGCAGGGCCCATGCATCATTGCCTTCGATTCGAACCTACATCTACAATTTTTATGCGTACTATATCTCCTTTGGTCCCCAAACCCAAAATGCTGCCTCGTTCCCCTAAAACCAAGCGGCCCACACATATTTAAGGCGTCGACTCAAACTCAATCCCTCTCCGTTTACTATGATGTGGCCCCATGCGCGTAGTAGTACTCCTACAAACCCTACCGCTGCACATCATCGGTTTTCTTCAAGAGGGCGATGGAGAAACCGATTTGTAGTGGAGGTGCTTTAAAAAAGGATCGTAGTAGAGACCCCTACCCTAGGGTGCCCTAGGTAGCTGCCGCATACGCATCATTGGTTTCTCTTTTCTTTATGCTCTTGTGCCCTCTGGTGAAATGATGGTTGCTTAGTCCATCCAGCTTAATCGGGGAAAGGTGGGGCTTTGTGATTTGACCCCTCATCGCTCATTTTCTACTCTGCGGCGCTTCTGTTGAGGGTGCCTCAATTCCAACCGCTGCTCGAACTGTAATTTGGTGCATCATACGTGGAACAAGGCGGTGGATGAGCCACATGTCGGCCAAAGGGGTCTGTTAAGTGTGTCGCCATTTAGGTGTGTGGACTGACCACAGCAAAGTTGCTCGCCAACACGGCAGAGCAGCCCACCACATGGTTTTGCTCCTTGGTGAATCCCGACTATATTGATCTAAAAAGATACGTACTGAACTACCCTCTGCGTCTCGTTTTTTTAGTTGTCTCGGTTTATAGGGCGTGCACGTAGTTCTAGGTCATCCATTTGACTAACTAAATATGAGTTACTATGTCACAAAAAGTATATCATTGGATTCTTAAGCGGATGTAGTTTCTAAACATATACTGTTCATCACATATATAGCCAGTTAAATTCTCAATCTAGAGCAGCGTGCATGCCATATAAACCGTCTGGAGGAGTATAGTAAAAATGAGGTGATTTTACCGAGCGATCGGCGGGGGAGCATGGCCCGTCATGCGGTCCCACGTGTCATGATGTACCAAGGGATGCGCGTGTCCGTCTTGAGGCAGAAGCAATACTATGTGGTTTGAGATGATGGCGAACCGAAATGTGAAATAATGGTTGCCGTTAAATGCAGGGCGTGCGGCATTGTGATTTGATGTCTCATTGCTCATTACTACTCTTTGGGGCGGTATGGTAGGGTGCGTCCCCTACTGCTTTGCTTTGTTATTTGGTGCTTGACCGTCGACCTGGTTGCTATATGTCCCACATGTCGGTGGCGGGAAGTACAAAATTCATGAAAGCGAGCATCGACGGAGGTACAAGACACGGCTTGGGTTTTGCTGCTTCGCGATCCATTGATACAAACCCGGACTAAAAAAGGCGAGGCTGGTCTTTTCCTTGTGGCGAGCGGGGAATTTGGCATAGTCTGTTCGAGGCAAGGAGGTAGGAAGGAAACAAGCAAATAAAGGTTGAGCGACTTAGTTTTGGGAAAATCTGATTTCTGATACGTACCCACTAGGGTTTATAGGGCTCATCTAAAAACATTAGTTTTTCCGTTTTATAAGTCTCAATTCTACTACTAGTAGTAGTACCATCACATGTTGGATTTGAGGTGCGTTAGATCACCCAATGCAAGTAGTGTCAAGAGAAAACTCACCTATGCATGTAGAAGTTCATGGAAATTTAGTGGTCATTCATGTATTCGTTCTAATTAATGCCTCGGTAAACATAACTTCTTGAGAAAAACGGGCGTACTAATTACTTGTGCAAACTAGGAGTACAAAATTAATTCGACCACTCCTTTGTCTACCTTGGTTGGAGAGATTTTGAAATTGAGCCATAAAGCTGGAAAGGAGGGAGTAGTAACTTTTGTCTCGATTACTATTTGTGGCCTTGTATAGATGCAAAATGTAAATTTTTTATAGTGGCCTTGTATAAGTAAATGGAGGGAGTACTAAAGGACATATATATTCCAAACAATATGATAATCTCTCTAACCAAGGTAGTAGGGACGAGGAGTAAGCGGAGGAGTAGTAAAATTTTCTCCTCATCCCTTGAGCCACCCGCGTGGGGCGAGGAGGCGGGCGTAGGCGTGCAATACTACTACTAGTAAGCAAGCTTCCCGATCCTTGAGACACCACGCTTTGTGGGCGGGGATCTGGCGTACTAAGCTTCTCCTCGTTCTGAGTTGGTGAGACACATCAAATGTACTCCAATGTATAGATCCTTGCCTCTAAGGTAGGCCCACATGGTTTGCCTCTTTTTAACATAACGCATCAAGTCGAAATTTGTTTGTTCACCCGTGGTAGGCGATCCTCCCTCCACCAAGTGGACAACCAGATTACGTGTCAAATTACCACGTGGGCTGCCTTTTCATCTGAAATAGGCTCCACCGTGTACCAGCGGGTGTGGTTGGGAAAGAGGCAGGGAGTATGTGCGCCGTCGTGCACCTCTTCTCTTCGTGCACGTCCCCACCTACGTGGGTGTGTGTGAGAGGATACAAACCTAGACATAATCTGCCGTCCATCCCCATGCCTCCTTGAGTATGACCACCAGTCACCACCACGCCCCTCCTCCTCACCTTATCTCTCATCTTTCTCCTTCCATTTTTATATACAAGGACACTATCAAAATTACAATTTGCAGATATACAAGGACACTAACACTAATCGATGCAATATTAATGGTGTTTGCCTTGTAGTACTAGCAAGGAGGACATTAATTATCCCTTGCATGCATGCGGGAGTGTGAGCATTGGCTTGATGTGCATGAAAGAAGAATACACATTAATTTACGGCAAACAAGGAAACAAGGTGGCTTGCAACATTGACTTATAAGACATTATTTTTTCCTTAGTACGTAATATGGGTTTGTGGCCTTGTATAAAAAATGGAGTCGATAAAATTCTCAAGATACCATTTATCCGATAAAATTCTCGAGATATCATTAGTTTTTGCAAATGAGATTACTCCTGCATGGGTCGATCACAACAGGTGTTTTGTAAAAATGCATCTTGATGTTCCGTGCAATGCGGGCATCTTACTAGTCCATGAAAACAACACATGTCAAAATTCCACGGCGAGCGAGGATTTGAATCATTGGGAGGGCTACTTGGATCTTGCCGGGGTAGCCAAAATATTGGCGACCCTTTTGTCCACGGTGCCTTTGCCACCGATGGGCGAGAATAACTTTCAGTGCTCATGCATCCTCCGGCGCTACGTTGGATCTGAGCTGTTCTTTTTGTCCCTACGCCGCCCGAGCAGCCCGCATGAACCGACCGGCGACCCGCAAATACGCCATCTTACCGTAGCCGCACACATTATGACAGCAACTCAACCAACCGGACGAAATTCACGCAAACACGGCGATATTTCATATAAACAACGACGGAAATCATATAAGATACCGAATTTTCATACAAACATGATGGATTTCGTTACATTCAAATGAACTACGCGGTGCTAGTTACGGGACAACCTGGTATATAATACCTGGCCTAAATGTACTTTGCCGATCGATTTGTGTTCCTCATGTCCGGCAGCACGACCACCGGACTGCCGAGAGCCTTGGAGGTATATGCTTCAGCGCAAAGGACGGCTCGCTTCCCCACTGTCCAACTGATATCATTGGCTGATGCCGAAGATATGATGGTGGAAGGGGGCTTCCCCGCTTTCGTGGAGCCCATGCGGGGTCTACAAAGGTCCTCACAACAAAAGGATCTGGCAAGACACCTGCTGTGTATGCCGGCGTCGCCTCCGCGGTGGCCTTCATGGGACCCAAGCGGCGGCGGCCTCCCATGTTCTACTTCTCTCGATGATGGCGGCAGACATGAAGGCGCTGGCCACCGACTTGTCGCTCTCCGTGCACCCAACTTCTGTCGCTGCTTGCATGGCGCGGCCGCCGACATGGGAGTCTCGGCCACAGAAACGAGAGACGCGGTATGAGGCAGTGGTGTGGACGGCAGCAACGACGCCTATGCGCCGCTCCTCGTCGAGCTAGCCTGGAGCGGCGAGTTGCTGAACCGCGCTCCGGTTTGGGGTGGCAACTAGCTCCGTCGGGCGAGGGGAGGGAGGTGGATCAGCGAGCTACATAGCTCGTAACCGGTGGGCTCGGTGGGCCACCCAGCTGGCTTGGATGCGGAACAACTACTCTTCGTAAGCCATTATAAGAGTGGACAAAATGGTGAAGGAGGAGATAGGGGAGCGGTGGAGGTGTGCGATTCTTGGCCGGCGTTTGGCCTCGTTTAAATAGTAGATTAAATAGACGGCAGATGGGAGGAGCTCGGCTGGCGTTGCGTTTAATGCCGGCCCGGTCATGAACGAACGTGTGTCCAGAGTGGGTTTCTCGGCTTCCACACGGGCGGGTTTCATGGAGGCGTTTGAATGCGGCAAGGAGGTGTGTTCAGTCGGGCGTACAACGAGTGGCGCCCTCGACTCTGACGTAGGACACCGCGCTGTTCTTCCACTAACGTGTGGGCTCTTTAGGTACATGGCCTGCATGTCAATGACCCAACGCAGGCAGCGCACAACAGAGGAACCTTTGGTGGGCCAGGGCGATCAGAAGCGGGCATTTCATAAACCGATGATTGTTCATTTAGTGTGACATCATCTTTTTCATGTAGATAAGCCTACTATGTTGATAGCCCGTCCGATACGTTGTGATTCATAAAGACCGCTACAAACATCAATCTTCTGCTTATCACAGATAAGATTGATTAATACCCGTAACAGTCCATGTGCTTAATAAAGGGTGCATGCACGTATAGGTTGAGCGTGTGTCTTTTGTCATGTGCTGTGTGCATGCAGGCGTGCGAGTGTTGCGTGCATGCAAGGGTACATTTTAGTGTTGCATGCATGTGTGCGTACATGCGTGTGTTCGTGAGTGCATGTGTACGTGTCAGTGTTGCACGCCTGCATGCATGCATGTGTTCGTTATGTGTACGTGTCAGTGTTGCACGCCTGCATGCGTGCGTGCATGTGTACGTGCGGGGTGAGACTACATGTCAGTCAACTGACTTTTTAATCTCTGGTCATTAGATTTTCCAGCCATTGGATACGAAATCAAGGGCCTGCAGTTTATCATCAAACTCCACCCCGAGCCGCCACCACCGGCGAACCGCCGGCCCTCCCGGCTCCTCCCCACCGCGATCCGCCGCCGCACAGCCATACCTCTAGCCCCCCCCGCTGAGCTTTTTCTCCGTGATCCCCACCCCGCCCAATCACGCGCCCCCCACGGCGGCGATGCCAACGGAGGTCTCACGACAGTACCCACCGACCACTAATTTATTACCATATCTGTCCTTCATATCTGTGCGGCGGGTGGGCCCTATGGTAATGTCGCTGCTGAATGTGGACCATTTGGTGGTCAATTAATGGTCATCAACAAATTACGGAGCTGTATGGTGAGCGGTGGTGTATGATCACCCTAAAATGTATTTTATTAACACAGTACAGACTCAAACTACCATTTCTTTCTTTCATATCACGGGTGACAGGTGGGGCCCACGATTCACGCACCCGATGGTGCAACACTAGTTCGCCACATGGAACATTGGTAGTCGATTGATTGTGTCATCAACAAAATACTGAGTTATGCGGGTGAGCTAGTGACCGTATAATCATGACATGTATTTTTAACATGAGATGCAGACGCAAGGAGCTCATATATCTGCGCAAGCACTCACCGCTAAAAGCGCACACGCAGACCCTACCCCTATGAGCACCTTGAGAGAGTGAGCCAACATATGATCTTGAGATTTTATGAAGTCACCATAGGTGCCTCGTGGTCAGTGGAGCGTCTCCTCCCCTTGAGCGCACATTTGGAAAATACTGAAATTAACCCGGGATAAATCGAGCACCGGGACTTTAACCTGGTGGGCTCGAAACCACTGTCCTCCTAACCATCCAACCACATGTTGGTTAGCATGACAAAATGTATTTGGTGACCGTGATGAGCTTATTCTGAAGTCCAGTGACCATATCGTGCTTTCGCTTCAAATACAATGATTGTAAGTGTCGTCAACAAAATATGGAGCACACATCGAATGCAAAGTCCGTCAGTGTCAACAAGAAAATACGGAGACGTATCGTGAGCTAGATACCGTATGATCACCACGAGAATGTATACGGTGATCGTAATGAGCATATTATGAAGTCCGGTGACCGTGTAGTGCCTTAGCTTGAAATACAATGACCGTCACGCGTGAATGTGTCGTGGGCATGCATATTTTAGAGGGCCGAGAGATAGTTTGTGTGCGTACGTGAAAGTGGTGTAGAAAGAGGGGTTGTCCGATGGAGACAAGGAGAGATATGCCCTTCGTTTCTCTTTCCCGTGACTAATATTTTAGGAAAATATATAAACATTCACAATGCAGAACAAATATTTTTGGATGCACCATGCAGTTAACTTTCATGTATAACATTATACTATTGTATATGCTTATTTTCTTAGTGGCTGATTACGTGTGTGGTGAGGTGGGCACATCATTTCTAGTTGTGGTGGGTCTACATGAGGACTCATGGGTCGGTTCCATCCTGCGCCACATAGGTTGGACGAGACACGTTATCGAACCCATGTGGAGGAATCGATGTACAACACGAAGCTAGCTACAGTCGCGGAGGACTCTATCCCCTGGTGATAAGCCGACTATATATGATTTGTAACCCTAGGCCCCAGTATGTTATAGAAGCTTGGGGCTAGTTAAATCGATAGTATACACACATGCACAATGCACGGTATTCACGTGTACTTTGTACACACCCTATCACTAATATCTGATGCCGGGAGTAGTTTTTTCCTCAAGCTGCAAGGGTCCAAACTAGGGTAAAACTTCGCCTCGTATTACCATCCAGCCTAACAGTCAGGGATATCCTACCGAATGATATGATGGAATCATATCTGCCAACTACTAAGAGAGGTGTGTGCAGGGGGGAATGTGTGAGAGAGGCCTAAAGATAATGTGCGTGTGGGAGACACGTAGGCACATATATGTGCATATAGAGGGCTACTAGAGACCGTGCGTGTGTATATATGCATGTGAGAGAAATAGTGTTTTCCAACTGAGATTAGTGAAAAGAGTGGTACATAGTAGTCGAAGAAAGAGAGAGAGAGAGAGAGAGCATGTCGTGAGACACCCCGACACCCGAGAGAGATTGTGAGCATGTGTGAAGAGAAATGCTGATGCATATAAAGTGTGTGCACTTATCGTTAGATAGAGAGATATATAGCGTGTTTGTGAGAGCGGGCGAGGCATAGTGCATCTACGTCTAAAAGGCGGTTCTACGCATTAAATTAAAATATAAATGGCATTATTATTTTTGGATGAGATCATGAATTTTGCAAATTGCGTATGGATGAAAATCGGTCTATCAGACACCCATACTTTATTGAATTCTAGCATGTGCATGTGTTTATTTCATATTATCGATCCATAGAGTGATAGTGGTTTGAAATACAGGCAATGGATGCTTTTGCAATTCATATATAAACATTAATTAGTGCACTCCATGTTGTTAGTGTGAAGCACTTTATACATTTGTCACTTGCATGGATACATTCCAAATTGCTAGCTATGAAATAGAATACATGTCGAATTCAACATAGAGGGGGTTTCGAAGATTCGAACTCATAGGAAGTGCATTCATCTATTTGAACCCGAGATAATGGCATTTGTAAATCAGATGTAAAAGGGGGCATCAATCTTTGTTGCGTTTGAACATGCTATATATATTCATATGCATGTCAAACTTTTTTTTGCAACCAAGGAGATTATATCTGGAACCATGCATGAACTAAGGTAAGTTGCATATTTTTTAATATATACTCGTGTACAATGTATATTCAAATGTACCCCCTCCATTCCAAAATAATCGTAGCTTTAGGATTTTCATGAGTAAAGATTTGTGAAGTTTGACAAATCCTGAAAGTTCAATTCAAGAGAACCAAAGCGTTAATGCTTTTGCTCCCAAATATTGAGCAAGCGCCAAATAGGCCTCTGGTCACCCAAAACCTTGAGACTAATGTTTGGTGGTAGGAAATACTGTCTGACTCTGGCCCGTGTAGTCTATCGGCCCAATGTCCAAAGTTCTAAACCGGGGTAGGTTTGTAACTTCACCAAGGCCTGATCTCAACCACCTCGAGAAGCGTTCATCGCCGTGGGCGCCTAAACACCCATCGCTTTCGACCAGAAATCTATCCGCCCACATTTGGGACACACTGAGATTACTGTCCTACCCCAACCATAATATGTCTGAAATTTTAGATGGGGGCAAAGTTTGTAACTTTCCCCAAATTTCAAACAAGCGTCCCAAACCAAACATTGTTGCCCTTAGTTCCCCGCCTCCCTCCGTTTCCCCATTCATACTCCGTGGGCGCCAAGCGCCCTCTCCACCAACCATGAAACCCCATCCTCCTCCGTCCTCCACCCCATAGCGCCCAATCCACGCCGCCATCCTCCATCACGCGAGCGGTACCCAGCGTCATCGTCCAGCATAACCATAACCATAATGCCCTCAAGGACTTAGCGGCGAAGTCGGCGAGCTGCCTCCCGACGCCGATGCCGACATCGCCCGTGCAGAAACACTCAACCATGCCGTCCTGCGCCTCCTCCTGCCGCTCCATTATGCAACCGTCCACGCACGAGCTGTTCCCTTCGCCGTCGTTTGCGCCTCGGATCTGGTTCCCGCCGCCGACAGACGGCCACTGCACCACACTCAACAACTTGGCCATGGGTTCGTCCAAGGCTCCACCATCCTCCACAACTTCTCGTTTCTAGCGAACCACAAGAAGATCGTTGGAAAAATAGAAGGAGGACACAACACTGCCAGCAGAAAGAGGTACTCCTCTTCCCTTATTCGTGCAAACCTTACGTCTCTGCTCACATCGTATTCATCCCACGAAAGAAACTAGTTGAGCACTTCTTACTGCATCTTCTTCGTGATACTAAATGCACAAGGTTTCCTCCCTTTACTATTTCACCTTTGCTAGAGATTAGTAGCCCACCTGGATTTCAATTCAGGGTCAGTCGAACCGCAATTAAAAGAAGCAGCACCCGCTTAAGTAGCGTGGAGCACCTAGTCACTTTGTTCGACGAGAAGCGACACATCGGTGTCCATCATAGGGGTGTGGGGTGCAGGAGCTGCTTGCGCCCGATCTGGAGGTCGGCGGGTCTTGAATGGATGGTCGAGGCGGTGTGGTGGTCGAGGAGGTCTTGGCGGGGGCTGGGCGGTGGTCGTGGCGTTCGAGGAAGATCGTCAACCTTGGTGGTGGAGGTAGATGAAAGCGATCTTCCCGTTCTTTGTACATCGGATGGTGCAGAAAAAATGGACTGACCTATTTGTTTTCAGTCGACTATTATTTTCATAGAATCCAGTAGTAATTTAGTGTGCCATGCATGTTGTAGAGCTATCATATGTCTCCCGTCATTTATTTCTCAGCGACCTGCTATCTGCTACCTTTACACTGTACTAATTGTGCACACACTTCACTGATATGTCCATTTTGCATCATGCTTTTATATCGATATTTATCGCATTATGGGTTGTTATTTCACATTATGTCACAATACTTATGGCTATTCTCTTTTATTTTACAAGGTTTACATGAAGAGGGAGAATGCCGGCACCTGGAATTCTAGGCTTGAAAAGGAGCAAATATTGGAGACCTATTCTGTGCAACTCCAAAAGTCCTGAAACTCCACGGATTATCTTAAAATAAATAAAGAAAAATCATCACCAAAGATGAAGGCCAGGGGGCCCACACCCTGCTCACGAGGGTGGGGGGCGCCCCCCCTAGGGCGTGCCCCCCTACCTCGTGGGCCCCCTGGTGGCTCTCCGACGCCCATCTCCTCCTATATGAAGTCTTCTGATGAGAAAAAAAATAAGAAGCAACCTTTCGGGACGAGACTCCGCCGCCACGAGGCGGAACCCAGCGGAACCAATCTAGGGCTCCGTGAGCTGTTCTGGGGGCACTTCCCTCGGGAGGAAATCATCGTCATCATCATCACCAGCGCTCCTCTCACGGGACAGGGCAATCTCCATCAACATCTTCCCCGGCACCATCTCCTCTCAAAACCCTAGTTCATCTCTTGTATCAATTCTTGTCTCCAAGTCCGGGATTGGTGCTAGTAGGTTGCTAGTAGTGTTGATTACTCCTTGTAGTTGATGCTAGTTGGTTTATTTGGTGGAAGATCATATGTTCAGATCCTTTATGCATATTATTACCCCTCGATTATGAACATGAATATGCTTTGTGAGTAATTCGTTTGTTCACGAGGACAAGGGAGAAGTCTTGCTATTAGTAGTCATGTGAATTTGGTATTAGATTCGATATTTTGATGAGATGTATATTGTCTAGCCTCTAGTGGTGTTATGTGAGCGTCTGTCGGTTTGGGTTCAGCAGACCCTTGAGGTTCGAACAACTTTGGGGTGCATACGGAGATCAACGCTCCACCGTCTCGTACCTCGCCCGAATCACGAGGACCTAAACTACTAAGCAGAACAGCACAAGAGACACAAGATTTATACTAGTTCGGGCCACCGTTGTGGTGTAATACCCTACTCTAGTTTGTGGCGTGGTGGATTGCCTCAGGGGCTGTTGAGGAACGATACAGGGAAGAACAGCCTCCACAGTCTGCTCTTGGTGGGTCGATGAAGCTGCTAGGTGGTGTCCCGTTGCTCTAGCTTGAGGATCGGGTCTCTGTCTTTCTCTGATGCCGATTGTTTGATCCCCCTACTCTGAGTGTGGCTACTCCTATTTATAGGCGAAGGCCTGGGCCTCTTCCCAAATATTGAGCGGGAAGGCGCCAACAATTAGCCATTTGAAGGGGAACAGCGGGTACACTTATCGACTAAAGTTGGTCCTCGCCTTTGCCAAAGGCTCTGGTGATGGCCGCTTGGGCTCCACGATGACTCCCTTCCAGCCGTTGGGGCTGGTCTTGGTCTTGTTGCACGAAAGCAGATGCCTTTGCTTGATGCTCTCGCTGCGCTTGCTCCCTTTGCACCAAAGAGGAAAGGAGGGCGCTGCTGGCTGGCGCCCGGCCGGGCGCCCTTGGTAAATCATGGCTTGCATCATGGGCACCTCGCGAGGTATCCTGCCTTGAACTCTCCGCCTCCTCATGAGCCAACTTGGCGAGGCCGTGCACGAGAAGCTCTGGTTGTCTTCCCGCTAGGCTTGGCCCCTCGCGAGGGTCTTGCGCTTGTGTTGATGAAGATGGGCTGTCACAGGCCTCCTTTGAGCCACGCCGCATGGCCGCGGTTAGCAAGTCTGGGGACCCACGTTCCCGAAGCGCCGGCAGTAGCCCGGGCCTGGTAGCGCCCGAACTTGGCCGAGAGAGAGGTGAAAGGGCAAGTCTGGCATCGTGGGCCCTAATAGCTCTTGCCTTAGGCGCTAACGTGGCGGTTGTTTGGACACGTGCGCCTCTGCAGCGCGTGGGTTGATAATAGGCGGCATCTTCCTTGCCTTCTTTACTTTCTCCGATTGCTGCTCGGATCCCCTTTCTTGCTCCTCTCCTCTCTGCTTCCAGACCTTGGATCCCTCCGCTGCGTGCCCTAGCGATCATGGCTCCTCGCCAAGCCCGGCGAACTTGGTACTCTCTGCCTTGGACCCGCTGAATGTGTCGAGGCGAGCCTGCATACGATCGCCCGTTTAAGCGGCGCGAGCGTCAATGGAGCAGCGGTGTTCAAGGCGGCTCCTCCGCCCACGAGGTCGGGGAGTACCTTCTACCCGTTCTTCGTGAGCGCCATCATTGCTGGTCTGGTGCCTCCCTTCTCTGAGTTCTTCTTCTCCGTCCTCTGTCACTACAACATCCAAGCTCTACACCTCCATTCCAACTCCGTCCTTCTTCTGGAAATCTTTGCCTACTATTGTGAGGCCCATGTTGGGGTGAAACCCTCGGTGGCCTTGCTGCGCCACTACTTCTTCCTCCGAACCTCCCGTGGTTCCGCCTCCGCATGCGCGAGCTTCGTTGCATACGGCGGAGCCATCACCATTTCAAACCCCGGGAAGCGGATTGAGGGCTTCAGGAGGAAGTGGGTCTTGGTGGATGCTGGGCGCATCCACCCTCGGCTGATCCTGCCCACGGAGCCCGCCGAGAGTTCCGACGACTGGTCCCGAGCGGAGCTTCGTGATTCCAGCGAACTGGTCTTTGGAGAAGATGGATCAGATCTGAAGCCCGGCCCGGCGGGCGGCGAAGCTGACAGTCTTGTCGGCTCGAGGGAGTTCTGGAGCACCAAGCGGCTCCGCTTCACGATGCTCGCTTCCGATGTGGAGGCCTCACTCGAGCCACGTGGTCTGGCCAGCGAGGATCTGGTGACAGTCCTCAGATCCTTGGTTGAGGCGATGTGGCGAGGCCGGGCGCCCAGCGCCCTTGTTCGCCGTGAGGATTGGGAGCAGGTAGTGGGGCCCATGCTGTCTTCAATGGGGGCGGGCCCGTGCCGTGGAGGCTCCGGAGGACTGGTGGGCGTGTCCTCTTCCGACTCAGCGAAGAGGTGGAGGAAGGAGAGGCGGGAGAGGGTTGATTGGGGTGGAGTCAAGGGCTCCTCCCTGCGCGCTGAGCCCGCGTTCTCCGCCTCCCGAGAGTGGCGGCAGCGAGGATGATGATGGCCGGGAGGCAGAAGCGGCCCCGATCGAAGAAGGACGGACTGGGCTGGTCCCAGCAGGTCCGCCCGGCCCAGGCGATCCGCCCGACGCATATCTGCTCCTGGTCCCCTTGAAGCTGATCCTGCAGCGGCTCTCGGGCTTCAAGTATGGCGGAGGCTGCTCGAATCCACCAGCGATGACACTGTAAGTGCACCTTCCGTCTTGATTATTGCTCTGTCGGCGAGATCTGATGTCCATGTTCTTGGCGGGCTGCGCGCGGGCGGCGAAGAAAGCTGAAAGGCTCTGAGG
Source organism: Aegilops longissima (assembly GCA_021605205.1). Classification (NCBI taxonomy): domain Eukaryota; kingdom Viridiplantae; phylum Streptophyta; class Magnoliopsida; order Poales; family Poaceae; genus Aegilops; species Aegilops longissima. The sequence continues at coordinate 27,457 of JAHIAM010004858.1, forward strand.
CCTCATCCGTGGCGGTGCCTCTGCCCGAAAAAAGAAGATGCTCTGACGCCTGAGCCTCTCTGCCCGGGCGTCCTCGAGGTTGGGTGAGCCAGCTGGGCGAAGCTCAGCCCCTGACCCAAGCGACTCGGCGCCCTTGCTTAGCGCCGCCTCCACCCATTGCCGTGGCGCCCGCTGGTTCCGCCTCGAGGCGAGTGGATTTGCCGCCGCCATCTCCTCCTACTCCACCATTGCTGTCTCTCCGACTCCTCTCCTTTGTCTGGATCGCGCTACCGCTGAATTGGACCGGCTGCAGCAGGATCTTCGGGCGCCGACCCTCGCTTGGTGGCGGGCGCTTGGAGCTGGCCTCGGCTGGATTCGCTCGGCGCCCGATTGGCGGCGCTGGTCGAGGCCTCGGCGTCTTGCGACGAGGAGAAGCAAGTTGTTCATGGCGAAGGTAGCCCGCGATGCTGCCTGGGGAGGCAGCCCGACATCCAAGGTCGCTATGAGGACGCTGGAGGGCGAGCTGAAGGGCCTGCAGAACCAGCTTGCCGAGGCTCGCCTCCGCCAGAGAGCAGGAGGAAAGCATGAAGGCTCATGCGTGGCCGTCAAGGACAGGAGGCCAAGCTGAAGAAGCGCCGTGACCGCCTAGGCGCGCTGGAGCAGGAACTGGAGGCGAGGAAGGTCGAGCTGGATGACAAGGCGCGGGTTCTTGCCGAAGATCGCATGGCCTTCATGGATATGGAGGTGAAGGCTGGTGCCTTGCTGAGGGAGCTTCTGACGGTGGCTGGAGAGCCCACCGGCCGTGCAGGAGGACGGCCCCGCCAAGCTGCTTCCCTTCCTGGTTCGCGCTCTTGAAGATGTTTCCCTTGGTCTTGGCCCCACGGCTGAGGCCGAGGCGCGTGTCTTTTCTTCCGTGGCATTGACGCGGATCCTCACCCACATCTATCTTCGCGATCCCAGCGTCGACATGGACATCTCTTGGAGCCCAAGCGGCGAGCATGCAGCTGCCGCTGCCGAGGCTGTGAAGGGTCGTGGAGGCTCTGTTGGGAAGTTCAGACCTCAGCACCAAGCGGAAGCGAGGCGCTACGGCCCTGCTGCTTCACGAGGCGAGCCCACTCCGCGCTGCTCCACCGCCGACAAGTGACTCCGTTGTGGCTCCTGCCTTGCTTTTAATTCCTGCACATGTATCATGCCTCGAGGAGGCGCTTAAACTTGCATTTGGTATTGCGATAATAGTGTGGACTGTAATATTTGCTTTTGAATTCCTTGAAATTTGTGCTTCCTACTTGCTTATGTTCTCGCGGCCGTGAGCCCCCTTGTCACCTCAGCCACCGTCAGCCCGATCGGAAACAGGGACGGGACCAAGGAGTGAGGGGCTACGTGACAAGTTAGGCTCTGAGTCGCGATGCTCAGGAGTCCCCCTTGGCGCACGAACAGCAAGTAGGGAGGTGAGACGCGGGCGGATCCACCGTTCTATGTCTGCAGAGCCCGGCCCCGCGCATACCTCAACCGCCGTTAGCATTTTGGAACTAAGGAGTGAGGGGCTACGTGACCAGTTAGGCTCCTGAGTCGCGATGCTCAGGAGTCCCCCTTGACGCTCAAACGGCATTCGTACCTTGGCTCCGCTCGGGGAGTGACGTGCGACGAACCAGGCCTAAGGGGCCTGGCTGGGTGGCGTGCGTATGGGCGTGACCCAGGTGCAGCCCGTGCCCAGCCCCCCTGGCGCTCGAGGGAGGCGTTGCGGCAGGCGGACACCGAGCTCTGGGCTCCACGAGGTTGATCACGACCGGAGGCCACCCTCGGTTGTTTATCACCGGTCGCGAGCATAAGCGCTTCCGCATGCGTCTGGGCATAGCCGCTCCTCGGCGATGTCGTCGGCCAGCAAGGAGCATGGTGCTTCCTTTGGAGCGTGGGGGGGATCCCCTCGGGAGGCCCCAGGCGTATCTGACCCACACGACGACACGTGGCTGGCACGGTAGGGCTGGACGAGGTGTATCTGGGCACCCGTGAGCCAGTAGCGGGACTCACGGGGCCCTACCTCAAGCGTGTTGCGCTGGCTATGGGCCTTATCTTGAGTGTGTTCTGCAAATTTGGCGGATGTTGGTGCTCTCGTCTTGGTCCGGCTCTCGGGCTGGTCTCGGCCGTCGCCCGGCAAGCCAGGTCGCGATGCCATGGACAAGACCGAGGGTGAGGGCGGAGAGCGGCAGGAGCCTGAGTCGCGATGCTCAGGCACCCCCTTTAAGCGTGCAAGCTGGGTGGAGGCAGCAACTCTCGTCCTCGGGTCCGGCTCTCGGGCTGGTCTCGGCCGTCGGCGGCAAGCAGGTCGCGATGCCATGGACAAGACCGGAGGGTGAGGGCGGAGGCGGTAGGAGCCTGAGTCGCGATGCTCGGGCACCCCCTTTAACGTGCAAGCAGGATTAGATGGCGCAACTCGTCTTGGTCCGGCTCTCGGGCTGGTCTCAGCCGTCGCTGGCAAGCCAGGTCGCGATGCCATGGACAAGACCACAGGGTGAGGGCCGGAGAGCCAGTAGGAGCCCTGAGTCGCGATGCTCAGGCACCCCCCCTTTAACACGCAAGATTCCGCCACCCAGGAAAAGGCTCCAAATAACAAGCACGGTGGAGCGAGAGCATAATCCTAAGGAAAACGCAAGAAGGATACATGCCGCTGGGACAGGCCCGAGCGGCTTGGGGATTGTCGTGGGATTGTCACGGCAGATGTCCTTGTGAAAGGACTTAGTCGCAGGGCCATCGTACGGGTTAACTTAGAGGGGTTAAAGCGGACACAAAGACACGGGAGTTATACTAGTTCAGCCCCTTCGATGAAGGAAAGGCCTACGTCTAGTTGTGATGGGATTGATGTAGTTTCGGCGACTTGGGAGCAATAGCTTCGCCTAAGCCTCGAGTTGTCTGTCCTTAATCCGCCGCGGGTCGTCCCTTATATACGGGTTGGCCTTGCCGGTCTCTGAGTCCCGATCCGGCTCATACAAGTGTCCGGCTCGGTCTCTTCTCTCTTGTCTTCAAAGACAAGTTACAACATAAGGCGGTTCACATAAATGGACCTTAATTCGCCTCTGGGCTCCGGGCCTCCTCCGCGGCCTGGATCATGGGCGAGGTAAACCGGCCCCTCTGGGCGGTTCACACTCGATAGTTGTATCCCCAACATTAGGCCCAGTTGACTTGAACGGTTCATGTTAATCTTCAACACCTTCGAAACTCTTGATCTCCTTTCATATTTTGAAACCGCCATCTGCTTGAACCGCCGTGATGTCATCTTCCGATCCGCATGTCGAGGCGCCTTGGCGTCATCTTTAATAAAGAAATCCAAACAGTAAGATTCCCTTCATTTAATGCTATCCAGAAATCGGCGGCGCTGCACCGTCCGCGCTTTTGACTCCTCGATTCTCGCGCCCGTTGATTGCTCCGGTTCCTTATAAATAGACCGGTCGCCCTTTCTCTTCTTCTTCTTCCGCTCTTCTCCTTCCTCGCGGCGCTCCAGCCACGAAGCTCCGCCGTCGCCTCCGACCTTCAACGACGCGTCAACGCCGGGCGCTGCATCAACCTGATCGTATCGAGTTTTTCGGCGCTCCTCCACGGCTTTGCTCATCGGTAAGGTCCTTTTTCAAGCCCTAGATCCCATCTCGTAGATCCTGTTCATCCCGCAGATTCATATCGGTTTTTCACACCTGCTCCGCCATGGCCATAGGATTCAGCCGTACCGTATATCTGTGCGGTGACTGCCCGCCGTCCATTTAACCCTTCACGCATCTTCCTTTTTGCTCAGATCCTCGAGTTTAGAATACGAACCCTCCTGCTCTTTATGAGGTTTGCATAGGTCGTAAAGGTTTTCTTCTTTGGAACGGTAGATCTCGATTACTTCCATTCGCATGTGAAAACTGTTTCATCCACACTTAGTAGATTTTTCAGCTCTGCCTTATTTGGCGGTTTAACTTTTGATAGCTAATCCGTCCTCCATTAGTCCTCGATTAAACGGAATGGGAAGCGGCTGCTGAATCGCCGGTTTAACAATGTATAATATGCCTGAACCGTTTAATGGTGAACCTTTTCTCCCTTTCTTTCGCAGCTTAGTCTTCGGAATGGCTCCTCAATTCTCAGCTTGCAATTGGGTCGGTCCAAAATCACTGAAAGCATAACTCAACGGCTATGTCACCACCTGGCGGTTTGGCTCCAAAAATGTCCTCCTTGGCGTGTTCGGATGGCGAGTTTCCTCCCGAGCCGCAAGAGGGAGAAGTAATTGTGTTTATGCAGCACTTAGACGGGGATTCTGCCGCCCGGTTCAAAAATTTTCGGGGCGTCCTTGCAAGTTTGAAACTCCATCCGCAGGATATCGGCCCGAACTCTGTGTCAAACATATGCAACTTTCAAGTCTTCTGTGAAGTCTATCTTCAGGAAGAACCATCTGTGGAGCTGTTCCGGGATTTTTTCCACTTGAACCGTCGTACCGAATTTTCTGATGGTCCCAACACAGAGCTAGGCGGCGTTTCAATCCAGAAGAGGAAGGAAGTGGATTTTCCTCACGCCAAACACCACAGCCATCCAAAGTTGGAACCAAACCTGGTTCTCTGCCGAACACTGCTCACGCTGCGAGAACCCCTTGCGGGTTATCGTCCTCACCGCTCGACAACCAGCATCCGCTGCCTTCACGCTTAACCGCCGCAGAGCGGAAGAACTTCGCGCCTCAAATAATCAAGCTCCGGGCTCTAATGGCCAATGGCTTAAGCGGCATGGACCTTGTGCGGTGTTGGGTTTCTTGGGCGTCTTGCCACTAAGCCGCGGCCGGATTGATGCATGAGTACACGGCAGCCTCAAAGACCCTCAAAGGCGTCACGAGCTGCCCATAACTGAACTTGAGGTCACAGAGATTGTAAAGAAGATGCTTGATGAACCAATCTCCGTCTGCAGCCTAACGGGTTGGCTCCATTCGTGTTGCCAACAAACCGCCGCGGTAAAGCTCTACTCACCGCTTTTGGGTCCTTAATACTTTGTTGATATGCATTAATCCTTGTTACTTCTCGGTGACAGCTCCTTCCGAAGCGTACTAAACCGGTTGGGCGCGCGTGTAAAGTCCAAGGCCACCAAGAAGGCGAGCAAGAAGAAAACGCCGAGTCCTCGATCCGCCGGAGGCGAAGAATCGAAGCTGAGGTACAACTTGATATTCTTACGGGAGCCGCCGTAAACCGCTTTCGCTTTGTGTTTCTTCTTGCTTATGATTTGTCCTTTGTATTCCTTTTATCGACAATTTCACCTCCCGGGATGATTTGAAGCCAGTCATGCCGACCTGTTGAGGTAATCATTCTTTCTTCGAATCCGATCTTGCGCGGTTAAAAGAATTCGTCGCGCCGTCCGGAAAGTGAAAAATATCATTCCTGTGCTTACTTGAATCCAAATCTTTCCTTGAAGACACAGCAGGCTGAAGAGCGCCCGTCTGACCGGCACGATGCCAACGGATTACCTCATCCGGTTTACGGACACACCAACCCGGAGCGTCGTCGAGGTGACTTGTTCTCTGGCGTTATCCCTTAAAGGTTTCTTCCGATGTCCTCTCAATCCGTCGACCGAATTATCGGGCCTCTTCCAACTCTTTCGGCGGTTCATCAACCACGAATCGCCTCCGCTGAAATTTGCCGCGGGGTATGTAATCGCTGTCCGTCAATTCGATTTACAATTGCCTTGGTCGATTTGTCTTAATCAATTCTGAATATTGCAGCACCAAGGCTCGCTTAAGTAAGCGAAAACCCTTGATCCTCTGCGGATGTTGATCCGGAAATGACCCCGAGCCAACCCATGAAAATCACGAAGTCACCAAAAATAGCTCTGGCGAGTTGTACGGGGCGACATTGCTGATCCGCCGAAACTGAACCGGAGGCCCAAGTGGAAACCTCGCATCCTGCTCCACCGAAGTCCAGCCCGAGAGCGGGTCGTAATTGCTGAACCGCCGAGCGAGTATGAAGGCACCAAGCCCAAGAAGACCGCCAATCCGGCCAGCCCAGTCAACAATGATGATGTTATTGTGACGGGCACTGGCTTCACCACTCCTGGCCAACCGGCCGCTCTAGCCAAACACAGCGCCAAGGACGAGTCTGCCGCCATGAGTAAAGATAAAGGAAAAACTGATCTGTCAGCTTACGACAACTTCTCTGCCCAAGAACTTCACTCCGGGTTTCTGAACCGGCTCTATACCAGCCGTGACTTTGAAGCTGGTCTGGTAAACCGTATGAAGGACCACTATGAGGTAATGAATTATGTCTTTCCTGTACTTTGGCTGTATAGTAGCCCCCAAGGGTCGGTTCAACTGAGCATAGTTAAACCGGGACTTAACTTTACATAAAGAACATACGCTTTAAACTGCAGAATTGTAGCCCCCAAGGGTCGGTTCAACTTAGCATAGTTAAACCGGGACTTAATTTCTGTATCCTCATAGCAAACTGAGATCAACTAGCCATTAGCCCCCAAGTGCCAAGGTGAATATTTATATTGAGCTTGGGACTTTATAATGAAACAACTAACGTGCTCCCTTTGTTACCAGAATGAAATATACCGACAAACCGTGCAACTCAAGGATCTGCGAGCCAATCTGGAAACTCAACAAGCGAGAAACCACTAAGGCCAGGGCGAATTGAAAGCGGCCTTGGCCACTATGGAACAGCTGAAGGAGTGGTATAAACCGAGCAGGCCAAGCTGGGACACCGAGAAGGCTGGTTTGAAAAAACGGGCGGAAGAAGCTGAAGCAGCCCTTAAACCGGTGACTGAAGAGCTTACCGGACTCAAGCGTCAAGTGCATGCCATGACCTCTGCCGTCTTTGGTAAGACAATTTGCACTGATTATCTCAATTTTGATATTTCCGCCGGTTTACCCTGAGTTTTCTGAAATCGGTGCAGGCAAGCGTATTGCGCATATGGGCTCTGATGTGCGGAAGAAGCTCAAGGCCGCTTATACGCTGATTGAACAGCTGTATACCGGCGCCCAGCGAGTCATATGTGCTACATCATATGACAACACGGCGCCGTCCCTGATCAGAGAGACACTGGACCGGCTGTCCATGGTTCCGGGGCAGCTTGAAGAGTTGAAGCGATCTGCGGCTCGGGCTGGCACCCTACTGGCTCTGACTCGTGCCAAGGCGTGGATAGCAGATCTTGATCCGGCTGACATAGCCAAAGGTTTCCCCAGCGCTCAAGAGAATGGTGAAGCCTTTGATAACGGCATACAAAGCGGATAACAAAGGAAATCGTCCATTGGCGAGTCAGCGGCAGCGAAGCCAACTGGCGGTTCACCGCTCTTTTATAGCGCAAACAACAAGCGGGTGGAGTTTGTCATTCCTGAAGTGCGAGCCTTGTTCCTCCAATCCGTAAGCACACTTATGCCCCTGACGTTGATCCGGCTGAGCTGATAAGTGAAGAAGCTGTCTTTCAGGCCTTAACCCGGATTGATTGGTCTACCAATGACTTCCGGGCTTTGGGTGAGGAAGAAGAAGAAGTGGAACCGACGCCGAGCGCCCCTCTACCTCCGTCAACCCGGCGAAGAAGCGTAATCCGTCAAGCGGGTGGCGCCTCCAAACTTCAAGGCATAACACCACATGAAACACGGGCCTTAAAAGGCTTTGTAATAGGATAGTCGGCACTTTGTTTTGAACAATGCCTTTACAACCTCGATCGTAACCTATGCATGGTGGTGCGTCTGTGGATTGATGAACCGTAAGCTTATTTACTTTGCAATCACAAATTCTTTAAACCGCCATATCGGCTTGTGTCGCTCATATATTTATATAAAAATATGGAGGTATATGACCAGACTTGATGATACAAAATACCTGCCAATGTCGGGCATGCGGTTGGCTTAGCCAATCTGGAGGCGGAGGTTTATAACCCATTACCGTAAAGGAGAAAATAACTCTGTGCTTAGAATGCGGTTTACCGTGTAAACCGTGTCGGGCATGACAAGCCCCTGTTACTCCATAATGGGATGTTAACAGAAAAAATCAAACCGGAACAAAATCGCGGATTAAAATGGACGAATTCGACAACTTGAATCCGGTTTAAAGAGGTTTGTCGGTTTAAGAAAGCAAGCGAAAATCAAATAATTGGTATGAAAACCACATGGAAGCAAAGGCAATGACAAAAACCGTTTGCAAGAATAGGCTTTCTTGAGCTGATCGGATGGTGTTACCATGGTCGGACAGGACCAAGCTCCCCATAAGGTGTAGCGATGGTTCAAGTCAGCCAGGCCCCCAACTGAAATCGTGGCATGATGCCGATCAAGTGGCATGGCAATGGTTCGGGTTCGACCAAGCCCCCAAGTGATTCTATGGCCTTAGGCCGACCAAGAGGCATGACTGGTTCAGACGTGACCATGTCCCCAAGTGATCTGGTGGCTTTCGCCCGTCAAGAGGTGTTGCATTGGTTCGGACACGACCAAGCCCCCAAGTGACAAGAACTTCTGAAAAGTAAGGCCAAGGGTTAAACCGGCGGCCGCTTCACGACAACATCTCCATGTACCCAAACCGGACTTTATACAGAACGGATACCCCGCTTTGGCCGAGGATCCGGTTTATTGCTTTTATTCATAATGTATACATTGTCTTAATATGTACATAAGTGGAGCTGATGGCTCAGGTATAATAAGGCGAAGATGAGCTATGTTCCATGGCTGTTGGTCTCCTCTTCGGCGTCGTGAGTCTTTTCGCTCTCGAACATCAATCGAGATAGTATGACCCGTTGTACAGATTCTTCTGACCATGAAGGGCCCTTCCCAAGGTGGGGATAGCTTGTGCATATCTGTACGGTCTTGAATGAGCGAAGCACTAAGTCTCCCTCGAAAGGTTCTTGTTCTAACCCGCCGATTGTGATACCGGCGAAGATCCTGCTGGTAAATCGCCGAGCGAGCAGCCGCCATATCTCGCTCTTCATCCGGTCGATCCAAATCGTCCTGCCGTGCTGCCTCACTATCGGCCTCAACATAAGCCGCCACCGAAGCGAGTCATAGCGTATATCACGGGGAAGGACTGCCTCCGCTCCATAGACCATAAAGAGCGGCGTGTATCCGGTGGATCTGTTTGGTGTAGTATTGATACTCCATATCACGACGGCAGCTCCTCGACCCAACAACCCCGGCGTCCTCACTAAAGGGACCATAAGCGGGGTTTAATACCTCTCAAGATCTCTGATTAGCTCTTTCCGCTTGACCATTGGACTGCGGGTGGGCCATGGAAGAAACATCAAGCGGATGTGCTCGTTCACAAAATTTCTTCATAGCTCCTTGGACAAATTGGTGCCATTGTCCGTGATGATCTTGTGTGGAAATCCAAACCGGAAAATCACCTTTTGATGAACTGAACCGCCGTGGCGCATCACACTTGCTAATGAGCTCTGCCTCGACCCACTTGGTAAATTTATCAACCGCCACCAACAGGTGGGTTTTCTTGTCCTTGGACCTTTTGAAAGGTCCAACCATATCCAACCCCAAATGTAAGCGGCCAAGTAATTGGAATCATCCTCAATTCTTGGGCTGGTACATAAAGCACGTCTGGAGAACTTTTGGCAACCATCACATCGTCGACCAGATCTTCCGCATCGGCATGGGCGGTCAACCAATAGAAACCGTGGCGGAACGCGCTTTGGCCTGGGACTTTGAACGGCGTGATGACCACAATCCCTTCATGGATCTCACGCAATATCTCACGGCCTTCCTCGGGGACACTGGCGCTGAAACGCCCGGACACGCGCGCAACGATGCAACTTCGCCCTTATGTATGGTCATAGACTTAGACCGCCGAACTATCTGTCGGGCCAGCGTCTCATCTTACAGTAACTTCGCCCGGTTCATGTATGCCAAATAAGGAGTGTCAATCCGGAATGGCATGCAAGGCTGCCACCAAGTGAGCCTCCGGATCAGGAATAGCCAAATCGACCTCATCGGGAAGTTTAAGCGGCGGATTGTGCGATCGTCAAGGAAAACATTAGGCGGGACGGTTTACGTTGAGAACCCAGCCGGCTTAGAGCATCCGCTGCCTCGTTCTTCCGGCGATCCACATGGTCCACTGATATCCTTTAAAGTGTCCCGCAACCATATCCACCTCCCGATGATGCGCAGCCATGAGTGGATCTTTGGAATCCCAAGTGCCTGATACTTGCTGGGCCACCAAGTCCGAGTCACCAAAGCACTTGACCCGGCTTAGATTCATCTCCTTAGCCATCCGTAGACCATGGAGCAAAGCTTCATACTCAGCTGCATTGTTAGTACAGGGGAACATTAAGCGAAGAACGTAAGAGAACTTGTCACCTCGTGGGGAAGTTAATACGACTCCAGCCCCCGAGCCCTCAATTGCTGGACCCATCAAAGTGGATGGTCCAATAGGTATGATCGGCTTTTCTTCGGTGCTTGCAACTCCGTCCAATCATTAATGAAATCCACAAGTGCACGAGACTTTCTTGCCGTCCGAGGCACATACCTTAAACCGTGCGGCCCAAGTTCTATAGCCCACTTAGCAATCCGCCGATCGCTTCCGGTTCGTATGATATTGCCCAAAGGAGCTGGGCGACCTTCGTGATGGGGTGCCCTTGGAAATATTGCTTCAGCTTCCGGCTTGCCATAAAAACTCCATATACCAGCTTCTGCCAATGCGGATATCTTTGTTTAGACTCAATAAGGACCTCGCTGATGTAATAGACCGGCCGTTGAACCGGATACTCCTTCCCTGCCTCCTTCCGTTCCACCACAATGGCTACGCTGACTGCTCTGGCATTAGCAGCAACATATAACAGGAGCGGCTCCTTGTCAATGGGAGCGGCAAGAACAGGCGGGTTGGCCAACTGCCGCTTTAAGTCCTCAAAGCTTCATCAATTTGCTGAACTCGCATTTAACTGATCCGTCTTCTTCAGCATCTGGTACAAGGGAATGGCCTTCTCTCCTAGGCGGCTGATAAACCGGCTTAGCGCAGCAATCCGGCCCGCCAAACGTTGGACATCATTGATACACTTTGGCTTAGCCAGGGAGGTGATAGCTGTAATCTTCTCGGATTAGCTTCAATCCCCTGTTGGACACAAGGAAACCCAATAACTTGCGGAACACCAAAACACACTTGGCGGGTTAAGCATCATCTTGTACACCCGCAAGTTGTCAAAGGTTTCTCTCAAATCCTCAATCGGTGTTTCCTTCTCCTTGACTTGACCACAATATCATCCACATAAGCATGCACATTCGGCCGATCTGTTTATGCAAGCAATTACATGCATAGCGTTGATAAGTTGCTTGGGCGCTCTTGAGCCCAAAAGGCATAGACACATAGCGAAGGCTCCAAAAGGGGTGATAAACGCCGTCTTCTCCTGGTCCATAACCGCCATCTTAATCGATGATATCCGAATATGCATCCAAAAAGCTCAACGTTCACAACCCGCCGTAGCATCAATAATCTGATCAATACGGGGAGGGCGAAAGGATCTGCTGGACAAGCCTTGTTAAGATCTGTATAATCCACGCATTACGCGCCAAGTGCCGTTCTTCTTAAGGACCAACACGGATTAGCAAGCCACTCTGGATGGAAAACTTCAACGATAAATCCTGCCGCTAAGAGCACAGCAACCTCCTCTCCAATGGCCTTGCGCCTTTCCTCATTAAACCGCGCGAGAAACCGCTTTACCGGTGCGTGCTTGGGATCAACATTAAGAGTGTGCTCGGTGAGTTCCTCGGTACACGGCATGTCGAAGGCTTCCATGCAAAATGTCCCGATTCTCACGGATGAACTTCGATGGCGCGCTTTCCTATTTAGGATCCAAGTTAGCACTGATGGTGAACTGCTTGGATGAATCGCCGGGCACAAAATCAACAAGTTTAGTCTCAGCCGCCGATTTAAACTTCAAATCCGGATCGTGCTCCGTACTCAGTAGTTGTATCCCCAACAGGGATGATGCAGCTCGAGGGGCGCCCCCAACAGGATAAGCTAATGACATGAAATAAAAGGGATACATGCCGCAGGGACGGACCCACGCGGCCTGGGAATAATGCAGCCCTGAACGCGCTCCCAGCCTGAAACGGAACTTAAAGATGTCACCTGGTGATGTTGGGGACGAAGGGGTGTTGATGTAGCAGACTCGGTGGGCTGCGGGAGCCGATCCTCACGAGCCCCCAGGCCCGGGGGCCTCGGGAGGCTCCGGAGGCGCTGGCGGCTCCTTAGGGGCCATCTCCATTTCCGCCAGGGCTGCGGCGTGCCTGACCTCTTGAGCCTCCAGGATGGCCCTCATGAGGCGCTGGTGCTCAGTAGCCGCGTTTGGCAGGCCATAAGGCATGCATACGTAGCTGTGGGGCGGACCGCCAAGCGTCCCACTCGCGAGGGCAGGCGCTCTTGAGATTGGCTCGGTTGAGCCTGGTATGTCGATGCAGACGCGCAGCCCACCATCCTCGCTGGATGGGGGCCACAGCGGGTAGGCGGCGGCTGCCCCTCATGACCCTTGGCTCCTGTAGCTCATGAATGGCCTTGCTGAAAAACTCCTTAGGGTTCGGCCCTCCTTGCCTTGCTCCTGCTTATGGAAGCGTGCTCAAGCACGCCCCACGTGGTGCCCAAGCGCCTCCCTCGAGACCTTGGCGAGGTCGGCGGCCCTCCAGGGGAGAGCCCCCGAGCCCTGCCTGAGGAGGGCGTCGGGCGCACTTCCCTATGCGATGGAAGGAGGCTCCCGCTGGCCCGACGCGGGCCCTGAGGGGCTTGCCTCTTGAGGAGCCGGGCCGGTCGATGTCTTCTTCTTCTTGGGTGCAGCCTCGGGAGGCCTCCTGCTGCTGTGGTCTGGGTCTTCCAGCGATGCGGCCTGAAAAGCTCGCTCCAGGGAGCACACTGCGTCTCTCTCTTCACGGGGCACCGTGATGACTCCGCCGCTTCCTGGCATCTTGAGGGCGTTGTAGCCATGGTGGGTTCTGACCATCAATTTGGCCAACGCTGGGTACCCGAGGATGGCGTTGTCTGGTGGCGAATGTGGGCGACGTCGAAGTCGATGAGCTCGGTGTGGTAGTTGTCGCGAGCCCGAAGGTGGCGGGAAGGCGGACCTGCCCGATCGGGACCGTGGAGCCGTCGGTGACTCGGAGAAAGGCTTGGTTGGCTGAAGCTGACAGAAGGCACTTGAAGATTGTTGAATGTCTCCACGGTCGGGACGTTGAGCCCTGCTCCACCGTCGATGAGGGTCTTGGTGACTAGCACATTGCTTGATGATTGGGGAACAAAGCATCGGAGAACTCCGGCTGTGGCTGCGACTTGAGCTGATCCGCTGAGCTGAGCGTGATGGCGCACGCCGACCACCGAGAGGGCGCGTGGCCTCGAGCTTGGGAGGACTGCATTCACTTCGCGGGCGAACTACTTGAAGATCGTTGAGAGGCTGGGGCTTGAGCTCCGCCCGGGATGCGAGCGATCGCGCGCGCTTCCGGAAGCCCCCCAGCCCCTCGTCGATGACGGTCTTCAATTCTCCTTGGTGGCGGCGGCAGAGGAAGGCTGCGTTCCCTGCAGGCGATCCTCGCGAGGCTGATCCTCCGGCCTCCCTCGTGAGGTGGGTCTTGCGGCGTTCCTCGCGAGGTTGGTCGCGCCACCCTTGGCGCGGGCATGGTCTTCCCAGCGTCTGCATTCCTTCCTCCTCCTCGGCCGTAGCCCGGTCGCTGCTTTCAAGGCGTCTGCCGACCCTTCCTTCAGCGTCGCCCGGAGCTCTTGACATTCATTGGTATTGTGAGTGTGGAGGTCGTGGTACCGCAGATACCGGCTGCCCTTGGAGGACTCGGGCTGATCTCGCCTCGCTTGGTGTCTGGTTCGGCTGCGAGCACGGCAGCCCCCTTGCGCTTCACATCCTTGGCCTTGGACTTCTTTTCTTCGGGATCCGCGGCAGGCAGCTCGAGGAGGGAGAGGCGCCCCTCCTCAGCCCTGGCGCGGTTGGTCGCCAAGTTGAACAGCTCGGTGGAGGTGCACAGATCTTCATGCATCGCCAACTCCTCCTTCATCTTGACGTCGCGACTCCGTCGGAGAAGGCGAGATGATGGCCTCCTCCGTTACCACAGGGATCTTGAGGCGCGCGTTGTTGAAGCGCTGGATGTACTTTGCAGGGTTTCCCGGCTGCTGCTTGATTCGACGCATGTCGCCACACATGGTGGCGGTCGCGAGTACCTTGGAAGTTGGCGATGAAGCGGGTACGCATCTCGGCCCAGGAAGAGATCGTGCCTGGGGCCAGATTCAGGAGCCAGGTGTGGGCCCTGTCCTCGAGCGTCATGGGAAACCAATTCGCCATGACCTTTTCATCCCCGTTGGCAGCCTCGATGCCCAGCTCGTAGAGCTGGAGGAACTCCGTAGGGTCAGCTGTGCCGTCGTAGCGGGGAGGCAGGTCTGGCTTGAACTTGGCGGGCCCGCGCGCTGCGCAGCTTCGGAGGTGAAAGCGCGGCAGCCCGCCGTGGCGCTGGGGCCTCGGACGGCAGAGATCTTGGTCTTGTGGGCCTCCTGCGCCGCTTGGCTGGGGGCAGCGCAGGTCTTGGCGTCTTGGGAGCGGGGCGCTCGGGCAGCTTGCGGCGGCGAGAACTTCTTGGCAGCTCTGCTCTTGCAGCGCCGGCGCTGGCGAGCAGGTTCCGCCGGGGGCGCGCGCTTGGGGCTGTGGCGCCGTCTTGAGGAGGAGGCGGTGAGGCGCCCGGGAGCTTCATCGCCAGCGGCGGGTGCGGTGCAGCGAGACAGACGGCGCTGGGTCGCCTCTGCAGCGCCGGACGAGCTCGGCGACTTCGGTTGAGCCATTCTTCGTAGACGCTATCGGCGGGCGGTAGCGCAGGAGCTCGTTAGCGCGATAAGTGCAGCTTCGGGCCTCCATGCGCGCGCTGGGCGCCCGTGACGAAGAACCAGCGGGGTGTGGCGAAAGCGTGGTGGTGCGGCCGTCCCGCCTCATGGGACGGGTCTTTGGGGCGGCGCTTGCTGCTCGTTCCCCGCCGGGCGGTGGTGGCGTTAGACGGCAGGTGACGGGCAGCGACGAGGGCCCGCGACGGAAACGTCTGGCGCGATGGGAGGCGAGGGCGGCTCGGCGCTTCGCCACAGCCCAGCAGGCGTCGAACATGGTTGCGGTGGTCGAGGAAGAACGAGGCGGCGAAAAGCAGATTCGGCGCACCTACAGCGCGCCAAATGTCGGTTCGGGTTCCGCAGACCCTTGAGGTTCGAACAGTGGGGTGCGCGCGGAGATCCAACCCTCCACCGTCTCGTACCTCGCCGAATCGCAGGGACCTAAACTACTAAACAAAACAGCACAAGAGACACAAGATTTATACTAGTTCGGGCCACCGTTGTGGTGTAATACCCTACTCTAGTTAGTGGCGTGGTGGATTGCCTCTGGGGCTGTTGAGGAATAGTACAGGGAAGAACAGCCTCACGAGGATCTACTCTTGGTGGGTGTGATGAACTGCTAGGTGGTGTCCCATCGCTCTAGCTTGAGGATCGGGTCTCTGTCTTTCTCTGGATGCCGATCGTTTCGATCCCCCTACTCTGAGTGTGGCTACTCCTATTTATAGGCGAAGGCCTGGGCCTCTTCCCAAATATTGAGTGGGAAAGGCGCCAACAATTAGCCATTTGAAGGGAACAGCGGGTACACTTATCTGACTAAAGTTGGTCCTCGCTTGCCAAAGGCCCCGTGATGGCCTTTGCTTGGGCTCCACAATGACTCCCTTCCATCCGTTGGGGCTGGTCTTGGTCTTGTTGCACCGAAACGGATGCCTTTGCTTGATGCTCTCACCTGCGCTTGCTCCCTTTGCACCAAAGAGGAAAGGAGGACGCTGCGCGGGCTGGCGCCCGACTGGCGCCCTTGGTCGTCATGGCTTGCATCATGGGCACCTCGCGAGGTACCCTGCCTTGAACTCTTCGCCTCCTCATGAGCCAACCTGACGAGGCCGTGCCTGAGGAAGCTCCTGGTCGTCTGCCCCGCTAGGCTTGGCCCCTCGTGAGGGTCTTGCGCTTGTGTTGATGAAGATGGGCTGTCCTGGGCCTCCTTTGAGCCACGCTTGCAGCTGCAGGCGAGCAAGTCACAGGGACCCCGTTCCCAGAACGCCGACAACGTCGACTACATAACACTTCACCATTATTTGGGCCTAGAGGAAGGCAATGGGATGTAATAAGTAGATGATGGGTTGCTAGAATGACAGAAGCTTAAACCCTAGTTTATGCGTTGCTTCGTAAGGGGCTGATTTGGATCCATATGTTTCATGCTATGGTTAGGTTACCTTAATACTTTTGTTGTAGTTCTGGATGCTTGCAATAGAGGTTAATTATAAGTGGGATGCTTGTTCAAGTAAGAACAACAGCCAAGCACCGGTCCACCCACATATCAAATTATCAAAGTACCGAACGCGAACCATATGAACGTGATGAAAACTAGCTTGACGATATTCCCATGTGTCCTCGGGAGCGCTTTTCCTTATATAAGAGTTTGTCCAGGCTTGTCCTTTGCTACAAAGAGGATTGGGCCACCTTGCTGCACTTTATTTACTCTTGTTACTTGTTGCTCATTACAATTTATCTTATCACAAAACTATCTGTTACCACTTATTTCAGTACTTGCAGAGAATACCTTGCTGAAAACCGCTTATCATTTCCTTCTGCTCCTCGTTGGGTTCGACACTCTCACTTATCTAAAGGACTACGATAGATCCCCTATACTTGTGGGTTATCAAGACTCTTTTCTGGCGCCTTTGCCGGGGATTGTAGCGCCTTTGGTAGGTGGAATTTGGTAAGGAAATAATTATATAGTGTGCTGAAATTTACTGTCACTTGTTACTATGGAAAGTAATTCTCTGAGGGGCTTGTTCGGGGTATCTTCACCCCATCCAGTAGAGCAAAGAGTTTCTCCTCAACCTACTGAACCTATTGAAAATAAAACTCCTTTTGAATTTCCTTCGGTATGATGGAAAAACTGCTAGCTAATCCTTTTACAGGAGATGGAACAAAGCATCCTGCTGAGCACTTAATATATGTGGATGAAGTTTGTGGATTATTTAAGCTTGCAGGTATACCCGATGACGTTGCTAAGAAGAAGGTCTTCCCTTTATCTTTGAAGGGAGATGCATTGACATGGTATAGGCTATGTGATGATACGAGATCATGGAACTATAAAAGATTGAAATTGGAATTTCATCAAAAGTATTACCCTATGCATCTTGTTCACCGTGATCGCAATTATATATATAATTTTTGGCCTCATGAAGGAGAAAGCAATGGTCAAGCTTGGGGGAGGCTTAAATCAATGTTATATTCATGCCCCAATCATGAGCTCCCAAGAGAAATAATTATTCAAAGTTTTTATGCTCGGCTTTCTGATAACAATCGCACCATTCTCGATACTTCTTGTGCTGGCTCTTTTATGATGAAGACTATTGAATTCAGATGGAATTTATTGGATAGAATTAAACACAACTCTGAAGATTGGGACCTCGACGAAGGTAAGGAGTCAGGTATGACACCTAAGTTCGATTGTGTTAAATCTTTTATGGATACCGATATTTTCCATAAGTTTAGCACTAAATATGGACTTGACTCTGAGGTAGTAGCTTCTTTCTGTGAATCTTTTGCTACTTATGTTGATCTCCCCAAGGAGAAGTGGTTTAAATATCATCCTCCCATAGAAGTAAAAGTAGCTGCACCTATTAAAGTTGAAGAAAAGGTTGTCACTTATAATTATCCTATTGTTCCCACTTCTTATGTTGAGAAACCACCCTTCCCTGCTAGAATAAAGGATCATGCTAAAACTTCAACTGTTGTTCGTAAATGCAATATTATAACTTATACACCTCCTGAGCAAGTCAAAGTAGAACCTAATATTGCTATTGTTAAAGATCTCTTGTCTGATAATATTGATGGGCATGTTATTCAATTCTATGGTGAATCTGCTAGAATTGCTAAACCTTGTGCTAAAGATAAACATACACCTGTGGTAGGCTTGCCTGTTATTTCTGTTAAAATAGGAGATCATTGTTATCATGGCTTATGTGATATGGGTGCTAGTGCTAGTGTTATACCTTATGATTTATATAAAGAAATCAAGCATGAAATTGCACCTGCTGAGTTAGAAGAAATTAATGTCACAATTAAACTTGCCAATAGAGATACTATTTCACCATTGGGAATTGTTAGAGATGTTGAAGTCTTGTGTGGAAAAACTAAATA
The DNA here is from genome assembly GCA_021605205.1 of Aegilops longissima. Taxonomy (NCBI): domain Eukaryota; kingdom Viridiplantae; phylum Streptophyta; class Magnoliopsida; order Poales; family Poaceae; genus Aegilops; species Aegilops longissima. The sequence continues at coordinate 45,597 of JAHIAM010004858.1, forward strand.
TCCCGCTGATTTTCTTGTTCTCAGTTCTCCACAAGATAGCTTTTGTCCAATTATATTTGGTAGACCCTTCTTGAATACTGTTAATGCTAGGATAGACTACAAAAAGAATGTTGTTACTATTGGCTTGGATGATATGATTCATGAGTTTAATTTCTCTAAGTTTAGTAAACAACATCGTGAGGAAGAATTGCCTAGTAAGGATGAAATTATTGGTCTTGCTTCTATTGCCGTACCTCCTAGTGATCCTTTAGAACACTATTTGCTAGACCATGAAAATGATATGTTCATGAATGAACCTATTCTGCAACACAATTTGCCTGTTGAAATCGTACGGGATCCCCCTCCACCCAAGGGTGATCCCTTGTTTGAGAACCGTTGCCTGATAATCTTAAATATGCTTATCTTGATGAAAATAAAATATATCCTGTTATTATTAGTGCTAACCTTTCAGAGCATGAAGAAGAAAGATTATTGAAAACTCTGAAGAAGCACCGTGCCGCTATTGGATATACTCTTGATGATCTTAAGGGCATTAGCCCCACTCTATGTCAACATAAAATAAATTTGGAAGCGGATGCCACTTCAAAAAAAAGACACATCCGTGACATTTTGGGCCGAACGAATTTTTTTCTGTCATACATATGACACTTCTATGACGATAATTGTGACAAAACCCGGTATCATCATAGATGTGGTGGGCTCCTACTTCTATGACAAAAAATCATGACAGAAAATGGGCTTTTCGTCTGGGCGGGCGGAGACGCAGCTGCATGACATTCTTTGGGCCGTCCATGAAGGAAAAAACCGTGGTAGAAGCGAGGCGAGGAAAATTTCGGGAGTTGCGGTTATGGTGGGAGGTCGGGGGCGGCGATGCGCGCTTTCTCTCGTGACGTCTGTGGCGTGTGTGCGGCGTTGGCTCTAATCTGAACCCGAAGCGAGGCGTTGGGCTCTAATCGAACCCGGCGATTGCCTTTGCAGCTACGCGTTCTCGAACCCGAGCGATCGATCGATGGCTGTTAATCGAACCCGATGGAGTGATTCTTCGCTGCTGCTGCTAATGAAGCCGATCAATTGGATGAGCGAGTGAGTGTTGCGGGGGTTGGATGTACGATTAGCGGTGGCGTTGCCTCTGGATGAACAGGACCCGTGGTGTGGAGGGCTGGATGAGCGATAGATGGTGGAGGGTGGCCGTGGAGGGTGGTTGAACAGGACCCGTGGTGTGGAGGGCTGGATGAATGAGCGGTGGAGGGTGCTCGTGGAGGGTGGTTGAGCATGGCCGGTGGAGTAAGCGCGGTGGTGGCTGGATGAACATGAGCCCGTGGAGGTGGAGGAGGTCGACGGTGGAGATGAACAGTATCCGTGGAGTCCCGTTTTGAGGTACGCCACACCCCTCCCGATGAACAGGACCCCCGTTTCGACCGTAGGAGGTCCGTTTTGTCCGTTTTGCGGTACGCCACACCCCTCCCGATCAACAAGACCCCAGTTTCGACCGTAGGAGGTCCGTTTCATCCGTTTTGCGGTACGCCACACCCCTCCTGATCAACAGGACCCCCGTTTCGACCGTAGGAGGTCCTGTTCCTCCGTTTTGCGGTACGCCACACCCCTCCCGATCAACAGGACCCCGTTCCGAACGTAGGAGGTCCGTTTCCCCCGTTCTGCAGTACACCAGGCCTCGTTTCCATCGCCTGTTCCGTCCAAGCCCTCCCGATGAACACGACCACGCATTCCGTTCTGGCCCAGCCGGTTGGCTCCCCATGAACACGGCAGCGGCGCTGTTTCTCCGTTCCGACCCAGCCATGTGCGTATCGCGCGAGTAGGCATTCGAGACCCTGCCCGTATGTACGTGCGCGTGGCGTATTTTCTTTCTTGCACCCTCACCGCTGTGCGTACATGTACATGCTACGTGCGCGCCTCTACTACGACGCGTCGCGGCGCCTCTACTACAACACGTGCGGCGCCTCTACAACGACCGGTATGTGCGTACCGTTCGCGACCAGAATGACAACGCCACGCGCGCTCGACCAGGTGGGTCCCGACGCGGGCACTTCCTTGCTTGCGAAGATGTAGCTGGTGGGTCCAGCAGTCGTGGGAGAATCGTTTTTTTGCCGGACGCACTTCCTTGCGTGCGAAGATGTAGCTGGTGGGTCCCAGCGGTCGAAGCGAATCGTTTTTTTTTGCCCGGACGCACTTCCTTGCGTGCGAAGGTGTCGCTGGTGGGTCCCAGCGGTCAGGGGGCGAATCGTTTTGTTTTTTTGCCCGGACGCACTTCCTTGCGTGCGAAGATGTAGCTGGTGGGTCCTAGCAGTCAGGGGGAAACATTTTTTTTGCAAAATACAGTGGCCCGTCCGGTGGGTCCCAGCTGTTAGGTGGAGAAATCATTATTTTCCGCGTAATAAGGAGGCACTTCCTTGCTGCGGCCATGGACCCAGCTATCAGCCTCTCCACGTACAGTCCACGTCCGATGGAAGTCATTCCTTGACCACGTTGACCACGCCGCGCCGAGAGCACCAGGGCGGTGGACGACGTCGTGGCCTAGGAAGGGGACGACGGGGAGCCGGGGAAGACGCGGCAGTGGAAGCCCGTGCGGAGAGGAGTACGAGGGTTCACTGGTTCGGCTGCGGTGTGAGGCTGCCGTCGCCATAGGGCCTGGCCAGCGGTGGGAATAGTAGGGGGTGGTGAGGCCTCCGCGACAGCACAGCCGACCACGGGAGGCAGGAGCATGCGGCACGACCGGCGCTGCTTTGGGCGGCTGGAGCAAGAAGACCAGAGGTTGAAGAAGCACTACGGCCGTTGGATGGACATCGACAGTCCTTTGGAGCTAGAATCGTTCATATTGACTAAAGTTGACAAAGGCCCTCGTCGATCAACTTAGTAGGCCCTAAGTCAGCCTCCACCATGGTGGGTCCCAGCTAACAAGAGGAGTATTCATTTTTTGTGCGTAATAAGGAGGCACTTCCGGTGGGTCCGAGCTGACAGCGCGGGGAACGTTTTTTTCGCGAAATACGCTGGCCCGTCCGGTGGGTCCCAGCAGTCAGGGGGGGAACTTTTTTTAGCAAAATAAGGTGGCCCGTCCGGTGGGTCCTTGCTGTCAGGTGGAGGAATAATTATTTTGCACATAACAAGGAGGCACTTCCTTGCGGCCGCTTGGACCCAGCTGTCAGCCTCTCCACGTACAGTACTCTTCCGATGGAAGTCGGTCATTGACCATGTTGACCACGCTGCGCCGAGAGCACCAGGCGGTGGTGCGGGCGACGGCGAGGCCTAGGAAGGGACGACGCGGAGCAGGGAAGACACACAGTGGTAGCCAGCAGAGAGGAGTCTGAGGTTCATTGGTTGGCTGCGGCGTGAGGCTGCCGTCGCCACAGAATAACAGGGGGTGTGGGTGAGTAGAGGGATAACCTGGGCCAGCGGTGGGAGTAGTAGGGGGCGGTGAGGCCTCCACGGCATCACAGCTGGCCACGAGAGGCAGGAGCATGCCGCACGACCGGCGCTGCTTTGGGCGGCTGGAGCAAGAAGACCAGAGGTTGAAGAAGCACTATGGCCGTTGGATCGACATCGTACGGTCACTGGAGCTAGAATCGTTCATATTGACTAAGTTGACAAAGCCCTCCGTCCCCGTCAACTTAGTTGGCCCACAAGTCATCCTCCCACTATGGTGGGTCCCATCTAGAGGGTGGGTATTCATTTTATTTGTGCGTAATAAGGAGGCTCTTCCTTGCGTGCAAAGATATAGCTGGTGGGTCCGACATGTCAGCGGGGGGAACATACAGAGGCCCTTCTGGCGGGTCCCAGCTGTCAGGTGGAGGAATCATTATTTTGCGCGTATAGTCCACGGCCAATGGATGTCGTTCGTTGACCACATTGACCAGGCCGCGCCGAGAGCACCATGGCGGTGGACGACGGCGAGGCCTAGGAAGGGAACGACACGGAGCCGGGGAAGACCCAACAATGGTTGCCCACGCGGTGGGGAATCGAGGTTCTTGGTCGGCTGCCGTCGCCGGAAAATAACAGGAGGTGTGGGTGAGTAGAGGAATGGCCGGCCAACAATGAAGTAGGGTGGGGCGGTGCGGGCTGTGCGGCAGACAGACCCGCCACGGAGGCGGAGCGAGCAGTCCCACCGGAGCTGGTTTGGGCGGTGGAGCAAGAAGATCAGATATTGAAGAAGAAGACGGCCGTTGGATTAACATCCAACGGTCCTTGCTGCTAGAATCGTTGTGGACTAAATTTGTATCGTTTGTGGACTAAGTTGACAAAGCCAAAGTACAGTCAACCTAGTAGACCCATAAGTCAGCCTCCAAATCTGTCCCAAACAGCATACAGCCCGAAATTTCTAGCGATTCAAATTAATTTTAAATATAAATATACCTTATTTGAAATTAAATGAAATTTTACCCTACAAAAACAATGAAATTTAAAATATCAAAATCCGAAAGAAAACAATATTTGGGAACTAATTGCTGCTTTGTATTTTTTCATTTTACAGCCCATTTATTATTACTTATAGCCCATTTCTTATTACTTATAGCCCATTTATTATTACTTATAGCCCATTTCTTATTACTTATAGCCCATTTTCTAGGCAAAATGCATCCCTCCTCGTCTTGAAAGATTTCCGGCCCAGCAGGGCGTAGAAAAGCAAGTAGGCCTATGTTGGTTATTCTGCAAAAAACAAAATAGCTGGCTAGCCATTTTTCAGAAAGGAAAAAAACAAACTGGGCTGGTCATGTGCTAAACATATGAAATAAAAGCATGGGCTAGATGGGCCACGGGTCCCGCACAACCTAGTTGATACCGTTCTCCGTCCTGAAAAAACAAAATTACTGCGCGCGCTGCTGGGTCCCTACTGACATCCTCACCATGTACAGTCATCTCCTTATTCCTCTCGGTTGTTGACCATGTTGACAACACCGGAGGGCGGCTCTGCGGCGAGTGAACCAAGGCAGAGGACGATGGCGAGGCCTCGGACGGGAACGAACAGGAGCCGGGGAAGATCACAGCCAGCCGTGGGAGGCGGGAGAAGCGGTCCCTTGGCGCTGGTTTGGCTTTGGCGGCTCGAGGAAGAAGAGGCGAAGAAATGCGACAAACATTGAATGTCAATCGAACGGTCAAGGTTGGCACAATCGATTTTTGACTAAGCGGACACCAAGTAGCATACTTTTTATATATAGGAAGAAAACTGCGAGGAAAATGCGTTAAATGCCGTCCTCCTCACGAGGAGCGTTTGGCACATAAGTGACTAGCACCCTTGGTTTTCAACCGAGAGGTCTTGGGTTGAGTCGAGGAACTCTCAATTTTGTCCTCCTTCCTTCCTCGCAAAAAAAGGAAAGAAAATCAAAGACTTGGGAAGGCGTCTGAGCAAGCTAATGTACCGATAAAGAGGCGTTGCGAGTTTTAGAAAAAGAAAGGCGTGCTCGATGGTGGTTGAATCCAAACCTAGACTATGACTATATATGGTGCTATGCTACTCTGCAAGTAATGAAACTGACATATCCAACGTTTGCTTCCCCTCTTCTCTACTTACTCTGCCTAGCATCAGAAGTTCTGACCGCAACAACCATGTCTGCTGGCTGTTCGTCCACCTGCTCTTCAGCAGGCAACAACCAGATATGCGCCAAGTCGCCACCCGTACCATCGCCTGTGGGTCTCATCACACCCCGCTCGGCACGCGCACCATAGACGATTGCTCATCGCAACCCGCTGCCATTGGTGTGGTGCCACTGCTGCAAATCACGCAGAGTCATCCGTCGCGTTCAACCACAATCCGCAACCCTGGCCGAGTCTTCTACAAATGCCCGAATCATGGGGTAATAATATGTTTAAGTGTTGTTCCGCTGCTTTCAGTTGCTGATTTTTTAATAGTTTGGTTGATGATCTTCCAATTTGATTCGTGCGAAAAGGGAAGATTTGTGTGATTTGTATTTACGGGAAGTTCTTGATGTGGGGAATGCAACTACGCTGATTATTTGGTTAGCCGAGGAATCCCAATACCAGCAGGTTGGGGTGTTGGACAAATGGCGAAGGAGCAGAGAAGAGGAAGATCTGAGCGAAGGTTAAAGATGCAGTTCCTCTAATCATGGCCAAGCAACAGCTGCTGAACGGCCTTGACAACAATGAGGAGATGAAAGAGCTTGTGAAGATAATGGGAAAAATTGATGTGCTATGTAGGATGATTGTCTCTTTATTTGTAGTGTATGTAGCACTCGTGATGTATTCAGTGGCTACGACATGAGCACTTTGCTGAAACTAGTAATGAATGAAACCTGTGTAGCAGGCTGGGCGTAGTGTTGTGAACATCTAATGCTTTCTATTAACAGAAATCAGGGGGTATCCCCTTTTGCTCATATAAATAAATAGCAGAGGCCCTGTCGGGTCAGCTTTGTTCTCATTCGAAGACGTCGAGCAAATTGCAGTCCAACAGCAAACTATGTCATCAAATTCAAGTTTCACAGCCAAATATGAGTACAACTAAACAACAATGTCATCATGTTTTAGTTGTCATACAATCACCAAACACAAATCAACATACATAACAAGTGATGTTCTCACAACAAAATACTAAACAACATGTTCATCAGGTTTCAGTTGACATAGCAAACACAATTTCACATAGTAGAAAAAAAAACATCTTCTGATAGGAAAATACAACAAAAGCAATGTAATCATCATCCGCAACAGCAGCGTCAACATCTTCGCCATGTGTATCAGTCTGAATCGTAATTCCCCACGGTGTCATCTTCTTCTTCGTCCTCAACGTCCTCGAACTTTGGCTTCTTCTTGATCAACTCTTGTATGTCCACAGCACGACAGGCAATCTTTTCGCCGGCGTCATTGACGTGATGGTTCTCAAAGATATTAGGAACATCTATGTTATCTTGTACATCGAGGAGCGATGTAAGCATCATCTTGTTGTGCAACTTCATTAAGCGAATTCCTCTGCTCAAACCTTTGCAATACTCTCCGATCATCGCTACGTGCAAATGTGTCTTCCAAGAAAAATATCTGTGTTGCTTGATTTGCCAAAATAAAAGGCTCGTTGGTCCGATCGCCGCCTTGACATTGATGGATTTGAAATAATCATCAGCTCTGGGTTTTGCGATCTTGGAAAACAGGTTATACCAACGACATCACAACAGAACCACACACCGATGATCCTCGGCGGAGATATCTGCAAGCTGAACAATGTACATTATGTTAGCATACATTTCAGTTGTCTCTTTGTCATCGTATCCGTGCTCATGATGGCACTGTTTTGTGTCTTCTGCCTTCGTCTCGTGCAAAGGGTGTTGTGGCGCACATCTCCAACAACGCAAGATTCATAATGTCTTACCCGAGTATCGGGACCCATTGCTAGTGAGTAAAGGGCATCATCAACTGCCTGCCCATCCTCCGCATCTTCTTAACCTATGGTTAGAAAATAGACAAGTTGATCATCTTATGTACTCAATATATTAAAAAAACGGCGATTGCACTTCAAAAGCTTACATGGTTCTTGAACCATTTCGCAAATCCTGCCATAACCAGTTTGTCAATGTTTCTTGGATTTTGCGGCGATAACTCCTCTTTGTAGATGCTGCACAACATAGTGATCGCATCAAACATCTAAATATATAAGAATGTGCTGCAAGTTTAGTAGATTATGATGTATAAGCTGCGATCTTGCACTTACTTGATATAAGGTAGTATCTCGGGACAGTTATTCAACACATACCAAACCATTTTGTCCAAATCTTTAGGTTTGTCCTCTTGTCGACTCTTCCTGTAACTTTCGAGCAGAATAATCGAAAACATTGAGCCCGGATTGTCTTCACCCACCTCTTTGCTAAGCTGATCATTTGTTTCAATGTATTTTGAGCAGAATGTCAGCGCTTCTATAGCAATGTAGGCCTCTACAATGGAACCCTCGGGTCTAGCTCTGTTCCTAACATAGCCCTTGAAAGTGCCTAGCCGCCTTTCAATAGGGTACATCCAGCCATCTTGTCTTGGACCTCTAAGTAGTGCCTCATAGGTAGATGAACAGCCAAATGCACCATCACATCAAAGAAGGTGGAGGATATATCTTCTCAAGGTCGCATAGGATAGTTGGTATCTTGTCTCTAAGGCGCTCCAAAGCATCTATCTGATATTTCTCTGCAGAGTTCCACGAAGAATTGTCCCAACTCTGCAAGCTGCTCTGTATAAGTCAGGCGGCCCAATCCTCTAAGGATAACAGTAAAACCCTTTGAAGTAGGACGTGGCAGTCATGAGTTTTCAACCCTTGTACCTTGTTTCCATCTGCACTGACTCTCCTTTCAGGGTTGGAAGCAAATCCATGTGGGAATCTCACACGTGACAGGACCTCGCAGAATTCTTTTCTTTTTACCTTGTCCAAGACGTACACAGCTGGTGCCATATCCCGTGGTTTACCTTCATCTTGCACCTGCAAATCCTTTCTGATACCCAGGTGTGTCAAATCAATCCTAGATTTTAAGGTATCTTTCGTCTTGCCTTCAATGTTAAGAAGTGTGCCGATAATGTTGTCACATATATTTTTCTCGATGTGCATCACATCAAGATTATGCCGCAGATCCAAATCTTTCCAATACTCCAAGTCCCACAAAGTGGACCTGCGGGTAAACAATAATCTCTCTTCTACCGTGCCACGCTTCCTTTTCCCGCTACCATTACTAGGATGGTTTCGGTGTAATATACGACCTTCTCTAATTCCACTTGCAACTCATCGGCGGTGAGCCTCTTTGGCGCATCACGGTTTTCATGCTTTGCATTGAACACATGTCTTGGTATTTTCTAGGATGCGGCTTGTCCTTGGCAAGGAAGCGGCGGTGTCAATGTAACAGATCTTGCTAAGTATTGCGTATGACAGTGATTCTGTCACAGCGAACACATGCATTGTAACCATGTGTCGTTCATACGACATAGTGCCCAAAGCGGATAATCATGGATGCACCAAATTACAACAGCACGCAGAAAGAAATCAGCTGGTGGGCTGCTATATAGGTCTCGGTGAGAACACCCTTCCATAGCTGTTGAAGTTCCTCCACAAGAGGCTCCATGAACAAATCAAAATCCTTTCCGGGACTTTTTGGACTGGGATGAGCAAGGCCATCATGTAGTTTGATTCTTTGGTGCAGACATTTGGAGGCATGTTGTAAGGATAACAAGCACTTGCCACATGCTATATGTGGCGCGCTGGTGGCCAAATGGGTTAAATCCATCGAAGCTAAGCCAAGTCTAATGTTTCTCGGGTGATGACAAACTCTTTGTGTTTATCATTGAAGCTTTTCCACTCACTACCATGAGATGGATGGCTCATTACATTCGATCTCTGTACTCCTGGTTCCTAGAATGCCACAGTACATCCTCTCTTGTTTCACATCATGAAACAACCTTTGCAATCTTGGTGTAATTGGAAAATGTCTCGAACATTATGAGGAACCCTCTTCACAGCATCGCCATCTTTCCATCTTGATGATTTGCATTTGGGCATTCACTTAAGTTGGCATAATCCTTCAGGAACAGAACACAATTATTCTTACAAACATGGATCATATCATATCCAATTCCAACTGCACGAAGGAAATTCTTCATTTTACTATAGGTGTCTGGCAGCTCAGACGCATCTGGGAAAGATTTGCGGAAAGCAGCCAACATCACATCAAATGATTTGTTGGTCATCCGCTCAGATGTCTTCACCTGAAGAAAGGTGACCATAGCTGAGAATACTGACAGCTTATTTCCTAGGGTGACAACAACGTTGCATTGTTCCAACATGCGGGCCCACCGTTTTCTTCTGCGGTGAAAGTTCACGGAATGCACGAGCATTTAGTAGCATTGTTTCAATGTTGGTCAAACTCATGGCTCCGCCACCACCACCTCCTCCTCCTCTTCCACCGAGCATCGGGCATATCAAGATGGTGATCTGCTGCTTCCACGTAGTCAATAACATTGGCGTTCACAGCTTCACCATGATGAACCCACCTAGTATATGTGACCGACATCCCATACAAGTGTAGATGATTTTGCACAGTTGTTGGGGTCTTGTAACTGAATTCATACAACTGCTACGGGCAAAGCACATCTGATTTGGACCACCGTACTCAGCTCGATAAAGTTCATGAAGTTTTCAACCCCTCGACATATGCAGCGGAGAATCTTTGAGCAGAAGTTATCCAAGTCCTGTCCATCATTAGACATACAAATTAGTTCTTCTACTAGATATTACAGGAAAAACATATATGCTTTTTATGAAGTCGAGAAAAAAATACCTAGGTCGATGTCTAAAGCTATGGCAAGATATTTGGACGAGCAGATCTAAGTAACGAAATATATGTAAAGCTAATTCAGCAAACAGATTTGAGTGCTAAATTATGGCAGGTTGTTTCAGCGATCAATGAGGCCGAGCACACAGCCATCGAACTATCGAAGGCCATCGCAGCAACAAAGATCGAGTATAAAAGCGGTGTAGAGCTATTTCACCTAACAGATTGGCTACTAGACCATGGCAATCTCGTCACAATAAATATATGGCAGGATATTTTAGCAACTAATCGGCCTTGGCATGCCATCTCAGCTAAGCAGATTGAGTGCGAGAACAGGAAAAGGAAGCTTCTTAAGCGAGCATATTGACGATAAACTACTTGACAAGCAGTGAGATTAACAGCGTCTATCAGCTAACATTCAGCGCTACACCGACATGAGCAGGGCCTCGATCTAGAATCGCGTACCATGGGAGAAGCTGACCGCCGTGCGTCTCCACCTGACGTCGCCCGGTGATGGCGGCGCTGACGCCGTCGCGCCTCCACAAAAACGTAGCCAGAGGTGGCGGCGCGGCTAGAGGGCGGCAGTCACGAGAGCGTCTTGTGGGAGCGAGAGGATCGCCGTGCGTCCCCTCGATGAACCGCGATGCCGACGTATCGGTGCGGCGGGGAGGGCGGCTTTGGCGGAGCGAATGGAGTGGAGGGGGACGGGGAAGGGGTTTGGGGAATATTTGGCGAAGGCGGTTGAATCAAATTTGGGGAAATTTTTTGTGTGTGGGGGGGGAGGATTTTCGCGGTGGGCGGGGAGTTTGGCGCATGGTCGGTTTCTCCAAGTGCAGTCCCACGTGTCAGTGAAGAGGCAAACCGAAGCGCGTTCCGTTTGCGTGAGCCGTGTGCAGGACCGAACGTGTGTGGGGTGCAATGCGACCGCGACATGAGTGCTGTGAGTGTACCGCCTTTTTTCCTTTTAAACTAGGTGCTTCGCCCCCTAAAAAAAGTTGCTTCACGCGATCCATCGATACTACTACTAGTAATCCGGTAATCCCGACTAAAGCAGCGCGGCGGGTCTTTTCCTTGCGATATCTTTGGGAGGTTGGCTTAGTTGGGTTTTTTAGATTTGTCTCGGTTCAATAAAAAGCAGAGTTGGTGATGATGGTGTGCTGTCATCCTGCAATATAGGCCGTCCGATCTATATCTAACGGATAGGAAGGAAACTATGACAATTTACCCACACTCCTCTCCACATTTGCAGATAAGGCTTTCCCTCGTTCATCCTTTTCTCCCACAAGATCTTGATCTTCCGTGCAGCGCACGGGCATCTTCTAGTACTCCTACAATATGTATATTATTGTGAAAGTTCATATACACCGGCGAGATTAATGCAAACACGGCAGATTTTCATTACATTTCGAACTTTTATAGGACAGAAAAATAAAAGAAACCCGACCCTAAACCTATTCTACGGCGGCGACCGATGTCCATGTACGGGGGCGGGGTTCAAGACCCGTGAAGTGAAGGTGCGGTCTCCGGCGAGGAAGATTAGAACACGGGATACGGACCGGCCAGTTGGCACACCATGCCCTGCCGCCTCCCATTCCCTACTCATCCTCGGAGGAGTCCCCGACCTCGGCGGTGCCGGACGTTGGACGGCGGCAAGTAGGACGCGTGGCTGACGGTGCTCCCATCGTCGGCCGCCAGCGTGGCCACCGTTTGTGCGGTCACGTCCGCATCCAGCTACGCTGCTATTGCGTCACGAGAGGCGACTTGAGCGAGGGCGGCGACTTCGAGCTTCATCCCCGAAGACAAGCTCTCCTACAGAGCGTTCACACTTGCGGTCATGGCGGATGTGGTGCCAGGTAGGAGGACGATGCGCTATGGTGTGCAGGTTAGCTGGGCGTTGCCGCTTTAAGTAGCGCATTCCGGTGAGGCCAAAGCGTCCGGTGCGTCATTAAGTCGCGGAGTTGGTTCCTCGGGCACCGAGCCTCTAACAACGACATCTGAGCGGACGACATGAATGCGGGCAGCTGGCACGGCTGGGAACGCACCGCGCGACGGCGCGAGGGACGAGGGCTCTGGTGTGCCAGGGTATTCAGCTGCGGTCGTGGCAACGTTGGAGATGCCCTTTGCTCAAATCCGATACCCGCGTGTCACTGAAAAAGCAAGACGACCCGACATGGTATCAGGTCAAGAGGATGCAGTTGGACGCGCTACACCACTCCGCGGACGCGTCGCGGCGCCCCGTGCATCGTCGACGAGCCGGGTGTTGGTGTGTGTTTGGATTGTGGCCAAAGTGCACCTTACCAAAATTTTGGTCATGACCCAAAGATTGGTCTTTGTTTGGATGGTTGCCATTTCTTTGGCATGCCAATGAACTCTAGCCAACTCTAGTTCATTTTTCTTGCCAATGTCGGCCAAATCATGGGCAACCAATACCTCAACCAAATTTTTGGCTACCCAATGCTTTGATGGCGCAACCTTGGGCACAAATCAAACATACCGTTGGTCGTGCCACAACACTAATGCCACCCTCGGCACACTGAAACCGACCGTGTCTATCGACGATATGAGTGTGTCGCTCACCGCGGTCGCCGTGTCGAGGCGGTGCTGGAGCTGCATACATTGTTGGCTAACGACCCACATGAGCGGTTGCGGTGGCGAGAGGAGGTTGTGGGCCAGCTCCTCCATTGGACTAGTCTGCGCTATGTCGGTTTCCCTGTTTTCCCGGCCATATTTGAGCGTCAGTGCTCCGCGTTGCGCATTAGGCCTTTCACTATGTAGGCCAAGCGAGATAACTTATTGTTTATTTGAGCCATTCAAGTGTAATCATGTGGCGTTTGCTTATTTCTCATTCCTCTCCAACCCTCTTCTCCATCGATCATGTCGCCCTCCAGTCGAGTCCATCCTCCCGCATGCCTTATTTGAACATTCCGCCGAGTATCATTCGCATGTACCCACCCTAGTCCTCTTTCAATAGATATCCGGACCTCGAGATGAAATCGAGAGGAGCGAGTGAGGGCACGTGATACCTAAAGCGGATTCAAAATTTTGAACCGGTGATCATAGCATCCGCAAATCATATATAAAGGGTATTCAATGTTCGTTTCGTTTTTGGACGTACAATATACTCCCTCCTATCCTTTCTACTTTACATACTATGATAGGAGTATAAGTTTTATGTGTAGTCAAAGTATCTCTACTATGATGAAAAAGGTATCAACATTCAACAACGCCCAATCAATATTGTTAGATTAAATGCGTACTCCTAGACTTGTACTCGAGATGGTTTCCAATTTGACTATTGACAAGATTAATAGTACTCCTTTCACATAGGTGAGTAAGTCATCTTAGGCTGTGCACCGTGACCAAGGAGGAGGGGAAAACGAGAGACATTAATGTTTATTTGCTAATTAATAGTATTGCATGCAATGAACTAACCCTTTGCATGTCATGTTTGATAGTCTCGGTCATTAAAAGCATGCACACCCTCATCTCTTATTGGTTCATATGTCAAGAAACAAGAAGCGAGGTAGAAGTTAATGCACAGCGCCTCGTGTTTTGGTATTATTTGGTTTTGTAAGATGACTTACACACCTAGGCGGAGGAGTACATGAGATGTATAATGTGAAAATTATATCATTGGAAACTCCTTTCACATACGAAATTGACCATATGCTTTGTGTAAGTTGCATGCCATATATTATTACTCTAACATTTGGTCAAAGTTAGCCTCGAAAAACACATTAGACCCTGTATGCTTTGTGTAAGTTGCATGTCAAATATTATTACTCTAACATTTGTGTAAGTTGCATGTCATATACTCCCTCCGTTCCGAAATGTAAGTCTTTGTAGAGATTCTACTATGAACCACATACGGATGTATATAGATGCATTTTAAGTATAGATTCATTCATTTTGCTCCGTATGTAGTCCACCTAGTGGAATCTCTACAAAGACTTATATTTAGGAACGGAGGGAGTATTATTACTCTAACATTTGGTCAAATTAGTATAGTGGAAGTGGATCCTCGGCGTAGGTATCCCTGCCTTACCTCCCTTTCGGTCACTTATTGGCGGACCCCATGCTTGCTAGGCCCGCATGTCGGTTACTCAATGGGTTCGCCACGTCGAGAGGATCCTCATCCGTAGTATACTCCTCTATTTCTATTTACTCCGCATAAAGCGGAGGGGTGGTGGTATAATAAATGGCGGGGGGGCAATGCTACGTAAATAATGTTACGTGTTTTACGTAAAGTGCAGCGTGGATAATTAGTATTGGAGAAGGGAGGAAGGGCCCCACCCACAGGATGTCGGTTTGCTCTCAAGCTGCGGTCCCAAGCGAGCAACGCAAGGCGGGCGCGTTCCATTCGGTGGCGGCGTGGAGGGTCAGTTATTGGGCAGCAACACGAACGCGACAAGAGGATGTACAGTCAAAACCGATTGACCGGTCGTCACCGGAACTACTATTCACACCAGAACCTTCGCTGCTCGGCCTACGCCAGCTACTGCCCTAAAACCACACCAAATCTCCAGCCCATTCCCCCACCTTTCGATCCCCTAGCCCACATCAAGTGTCCCCTAGTTTGCCGGAAAGCCATGGTGCGCGCAAGATCACTTACTACAACATCTTGCGACGCCGGGCGCGCGCAGAAATCGCGCGGCGGCGGTCGGCGCCACAGACCTCCGTTCCCAAGCTCGCTTTGCGGCGGGCCAATCCCCGAGTTCTCTGGAGCCAAGCTACGAGGAGGAGGAAGCCGATCCAATGTTCACTGCGGAGGTCACGACGCAGAAGGCCCCCGATGGGTATGAGATGATGGACGTCGATTTCGTGCCGGCGTCCGAGTCCCCCATGGTGCAGGCGGACCAGCGGTTCAACATAGCGATACTAAAGGAGGACCGGGAGGCAGAGGCTCAACTCGACGCGGAGCTCGCGCATGCCGATGCCATCGAGGCTCTCCTGCAGGCGGAACCGGATGTCGTGGATGTGAACCGGGCGGCGGAGGCTCAACTTGAGGCGGGGCGCGCGGATGCCGCTGCCATCGAGGCCCTCCTGTAGGCGGAAACAGACGTCCTGGACATGAACCGGGTGGCAGAGGTTCGACTCGACGCAGAGCGCGCGGATGCCGCTCTCATTGACACCCTCCTGCAGGCGGAACCGGAAGTCCTGGACTTGAACCGGGCAGCGGAGGCTCGACTCAACACGGAGCGCGCGGATGCCGCTGCCATCGAGGCCCTCCTGCAGGCGGAACCGGACGTCCTCAACTTGAACGGGCTGTGCTCTCGTCCGTGCAGGCGCCCGTCGCTCCGCTTGAGCAGTAGCTGGAGGCCGAGGACAACCACGGTGCGGAGACACACGCGTCGGCGCGGCGGCAGCCAAAGACAGCGAGGCCATCTCTTTCGCGGCGGTGATAGTTTTTCTTTATGTTGTTGTTTTTATGGATCTTTTGCTGTGTAAAAACATAATATTTGTTATGCAAGTCGCCTGACTTGGGTCAGTCTACCATTTCAGGCGGTTGGATGAATTGTTGGGTTCTACGATAGGGTGCGTCGACTGCAAATTTAAAATTCCTACGCGCAGAACATCCGGGAACATGCTACGGAGATGGATCACGATTCGTTACCACTAGGCGCGCAGATGCGTGCAGCGGAAGAAGAGTTGGGGCAGCAGCGTCCGCGTGGATCGTCTCCTCCTCGTTCGATCTCCCTCGGGCGCACGGTCGTCCGATCCCATCTGAAGTTCGCGGGCGGCGCAAGTGCACCGCCTCTAACGGTATCCGGCGTGCGGGAGGAACGTCAGGCGGCGGACTGCTAGGTCCGATCACGCGATCGGCGGCAAGTGGAGGTGGCTCACGAGGCGGCGATCAACCTCCTAAGGCCAAGCGATCGCCTCCCGAGGCGGCGTTCTCACGTCGAGTGTGCGCGCCTCCACTTTATATAGGCGTCCGTCGTGAGCTCAACACTTGGGCCTCACACGGACCCTAAAGCCCAAAGTCTACTCGGTCACGTTCCTAGTCGATTCGGATCACATCCGACCAGTGTCCTGAACCGACCTCGTAGGTTCCTTCCCTTAAGCGTGCGACCCCTTAGGTTCAAGTCGGCTTGGTCACAGTTCGGATCACCTCCGACCTGTACGGTTGGTAGCGGCCTCTAGCAAGGCGTGCCGACCACCAAGAAGACGATGAAGCTGGTTAGGCGAACCTGTACATCATACTTCCATTCCTTTTTCCACATGATATATGTTGTCGGGCTCAAGGCGAGACTGTCATCCTTGTGCTAGCCCGACCTCTTTCTCGTTCCAGTGATACCGACCACTATCCGGATTATCTCAAAATCCTTGTCGCATGGCCATGCTATTCTGGTCGAGATCACACGAGGGGCCCAGTGTATCTCTCCGATCGGAGGGCAAATCCCATCTTGCTCGACCATGTCTCGCAGCATGGGACTGGACAAACCGAAACCTACCTTTGTAACTACCCAGTCCACGGAGTAGCGTTTGGTCGGCCCAAAGCAAGTCTATCACCATCTCGAGTACATGCGTCAGCTCAGGTCTTAGGACATAGAACGTATGTTGTACTAGAGACTCACATATGACATATCGCTGCGTCTCATAGTTGGGTCTGTCCGACTCGGACCTTATCTCGACTCGGATCCGACTATGTCGAATCCGACCAGACCTTTCCAAGTCCATATTATCCGGTTAGCATCCAATGCTCCATGGCTAGTGAGACCGAGCCATTGACCATGTCATATGCTAGTCTAGTCGGCTACGCGTCCACACAACCCTTTCGACTAGGGACCTTTTAGGACAGTCATCATACAATGTATAGTCCCACAAACAAGTCACGTACTTGCTGATACACATCATTGATAATGTCCAAGGACTATCTTTATTCATAAACACATAGGAAATATCATCATACATGATTGCCTCTAGGGCATATCTCCAACATGAATATCCTACGTCTCCTAACCCTTCTTTCCTTCTTCCTCACCTCTTCTTCTTCCCCAACAGACCACCGCACGGGCCGTACGGATACTCCCCAACATGCGGTTGGATAAACATACTCTATGAACGAAAATTATGTGTCAGCGATAGGATGGCTGAGTTTGGTTTGTTAACATGCGACAAAGACGCGTGTCGATGGTGCGTTCCCTTGGTTGGGTTTGCGGCATGCAGGAGCGGCTGTGTGAGGTGCGGTGCGACCATGGCGTGCAGGAAGCGACCGTGTGAGGTGCGGTGCAACGCGACAACCGTCTTGCAAGTGTACCTCCTTCTCATTTTGAAAACTTTAGGCAAGCTTGGCAAAAATGTGTGGCGAAGTTTGGCAATGCAAGACCTAGACCCAAACAGGATAAGTACGTACATACTAGGAGTACTAGTGTTAAAAAAGAAAGGCGAGGTTTTCCTTCGCGGGATTTAATCGATACAAATCCTCGTTTCACGTGTCAATTAATGCGTATTTTTTTTCTTGAAAGACCAAAGAGCTAACCATCTCACTCCTCATCGCTTGATTAATGCAGCGCCATGCAAACGAACCTTCTCAGTTCCGCATGCATGCAGGGGATATTAATGTCCTTGGTTGCTAACCCCATCAATTTTGCCTTGATTAGTGTTAGTGGCCCTTTGCAAATTGTAATTTTGATATACTGGCCTTGTGTACAAAAAATGGAGGTAGTAACTATATTTGAATTCCTTGCCCATTGCGGTGACGTCGACTTTTTTTGTGGTTTGGCGAAGTCGTTCGACGGAGAACGCCATTGAGGAGACCACGGTAAGTCGTTCGCAAGTGCCGCTTTGCAAGCGAGACAACCGCCTTATTTGCATCCAGAAGTCCTTTACTAGTACTACTACTAGGAGTACTAGTGCGGTGAATGGCTTCTCGAAGAATACGATGGAGAAGCGGAGTCAGTGAAGAGTGAAATGATAGTTGCTTTGTCCGTGCTTTGTGATTTGGCGCCTCCTTTGCTTTGTGATTTGTGATAGAAGGGACAGGGGAGTAGACTGTGCTCTATCTTTGTACTACATGCGTCCAAGCATGGGAGAAAGAGGAGAGCGTTGCATTTTCTATTCCTTCAATCAATCAATCAATCAGAGCTTGGTTCCATCTTTTTGGCTTTGGCAACACCGTCCACAATGGTTCCCATGATGCCAAAAGCTATTTTCACATTTGGCTACACATTGTGGATGCCCTTAACCGTACCACTTGGTTTTGCTCCTGTGTGCTATCTATACAAATCTCAATTATATTGATCTAAAAAATTATAGAATCAAAGATTAGTAAAAAGGAGGTGATTTTGCCGCGCGGATGGCAGGGGAGGTTTCTTATTTTCGGAGGACATTGTCCTGGCAGTTTGCTAACATGCGGTCCCACGTGTCAGAGCTTTACCAAGCTGATCCGTGTCCCACATGAGGTAGAACAACAGTGGAAGCAACACGTGGTTAAGTTGAAGAAGATGAGGGAGAAACGGATTCAGCAACGAGTGAAATGATGTTTGCTTCGTCCCTCCAACTTCTTTTTTTAGCATTATTACTTCATCCCTCCAACTTAAGCTGCGGAAAGGTGCAACTTTGTGATTTGGCGCCTCATTGCTCATTACTACTTGGCGCCATGGTGGGTGCTTCACCCAGCTGCTACTTGTATTCGGTATGGCACGTCGACGGTAGCTTGATGTCCCACATGTCGTGACGGGACTAGAAGATTTATGAAAGCGGCGCTCCACTCTTCTGACGGAGGAGTAGGCGACCTGACGGCCCGATGAACTGTCACTTGTCTTGTATAGTACTATAGTTTTGCTGTTTACATACGATCCATCGATACAAACCCGATTAAACAAGAAAGCGGCGGATTTTTCCAGCGTGGTAGATAATCTTGGCCATACAATTCAAAGGCAATTTTAATGTATGCAAGCTGAATAATTATAAGTAACAATATGATATCTAGTAAAACTAAAAACACATATGATTTATTGTGTTAGAGTGTAGTAGTAGTCTTGTATTGCATTGTTGTTAGATGTAACATGCGAGCGTGTAGAGATGTAGTTTTGGAGGGCCTACAGAGGAAAAGCGTAATATGGTCACGAACTTCAGAATAAGCTGATTACGGTCACTATATCGTTTTGCGGTGCTTATCCGATCACTTGCTCACAGTTCAACATCGGATTGCACTCTGTTGACCGGCCAAATAGTCTCGTGGCGCCATGTTGACTAGTTAAATTGACCACGTTCCTTGTGGGTTCCACTGTCGATTCGCATAGGGAAAAGGTCAGATAAACACAAATTCTGGTAGCGACAAGGCTCCAACCCGTGCGCGGAATCACCTGGTTGTGTATGTATGCATCGAGGGCCTGATGTGTGCGCATGCACGTGTAGGTTGAGCACTTGGCGTGAGAGTGTGTGTTGGTCGTGTGGTGTCTTGGTGTGTGCATGCATGCGTGCGTGTGTGCGTGTGAGTGTTGCGTGCGTGCGTGGCTGCGTGTGTACGTGTGAGTGTTGCGTGCGTGCGTGGGTGCATGTGTTTGTGTGAGTGTTGCGTGGATGGAGTTTGTGTGTATGCGTGCGTGTGTGTATAATCACCACACCAGCTCTTGTGTGTTAAAACAGACAGCTCAGCATACCAATACAAGGCCACCTAGTCCGTTGTGCCCGCGGTCATGACTTCGAACCACCGTCAAAATATTTTTTTGTCGTTTGTTTGCATTCTTACAAGCAAGATGCCCGTGCGTTGCACATAACATCAAGATGCATTTGTATGACTTGTTTATCTTGTGAGAGAAAAGGATGAGCGAGGAAGGCCTTATTTGCAAATGTGGAGAGGTGTGTGGGTACCTTTTGCAAAATTGCCATAGTTTCTTTCCTATCCATCGAGATATAAATCGGACGGCCTATATTGCAGGATGGCGGGCACACCATCATCACCAACTCTGTTTTTTATAAGAGTGTATTTTATGTATTTTATAATAGTGTAGATGTAGAGTAGATACAAGTTGGCAGGTGGGCACGATGTTAGTGAGATAATGCGATGCAACACTAGAGGTGCCACATGGGGCGTTTAAGCTAGTCAACTAGTCATGTCATGAGCAAATACAAAGTTATACGGTGAGCCCGTGATGTATAATAACCACTAAGCGTAAGCGGTGACCGTAATGAGTGGATTATGAAGTCAATGTATGTATTGTGCTTTCGCTTCAAATACAATGATCGTCATTGCATATATCGCGAGAGAAAGATGAAACACGCGTGGTTTTTACGGGGCTTACTTTTAGAGGACACGGAGATAGTTTTGTGTGCATACGTGAAAGGCGTCTGAGGGGGTATGCAATGGAGAGAGATGCTCTTTGTTTCTCTTTATTATGACTAACTTTGTATATAGTATAAAATATACAAATTCACAGTGCGGAATAAATATCATTGTGGGCACCATGCAATGCAAATTACCGTTCGTACTCCTCCATATAACTTTGTAATGTTGTATATATGTAGAACCTCTAAAATAATGTTTTGGCCACACTTTATTCAAAAGGAATGTTGTATGTGAAATAAACGTGAAGAGAGGGCTTTTTAGATCAATGGGGTACGTGATGTAACATGTGTGAATGTGTAGTTGATGCATTTGGCGGGGCCTAGAGAGGTATGTGTGTGTATTACGATTCGAGAGAGGCATGGATAGAGGGGCCGACGGGGGAGGGCGTGGGAGAGATAGCACGAGAAATGAGAGTAGTCTAGAGAGAGAGAGAGCGAATATGGCGTCACGACAAGAGATTCCATTCCCTTGAGTGTGTATATGCAAGGGGGAAGGAATAGAGGCACCAGGAGAAATTTTGTGTGTGGTGTTTGTGTTGGTATGTGTGGGTGTGAGAAGATAATGAGACGTGGGGGCAAAGGGCGTGTCACCGCGTGAGGTCCAGTGGGTCGAGGTGAGTCCCTTCGTTCAGTTCCGTCCTGCGCCACATTTGTCGGCCCATGACACATTTAGGAAGACCCATGGATGACTAGTCGTACAAGACAAAGACATCAGAATTGTGAAGGACTCTGTGTCCACTAACAAAGCCGGCTAGGATTTGTAACCCTAGGTTCTTGGACTAAGGTAACCCCTTTATCTACGATATTACTATTCATCCAACCTAACTTTAAGGGCATCCTACAAAATGCTCTGCTAGAATCATACTAAATCGATTAGGAAGAGGTGTGAGATAATGCGTGAGAGAAAGGCGTAAAGATAATGTGTGTACATGAGACACGTAGGCAGGTCCATGTATATAGAAAGGGTCGATGAGGATTGTGCGTGTGTATGTTTGCGAGAGGAAGAGTGCTTGTGATAAAGGTTAGTGAAAACAGTTGTAAATGGTTGCGAGAGGGAGGAGGTTATATCTAGAGCATGTGTGCGAGAAAGACACCTCGAGAGAGTGTGTGAGCATGTGTGAGAGACCACCGACCGAGAGTGAAACTACGTAAAAGACTGCTCTACACATTGATTAAAGATATAAATTGTATCCAAATATTAGGATGGGATCATGATATTTGCAATTAAGCGTAAGGGCGGTCATTGATCCATCGGACATCTAGATTCTATCGAATTTGAGCATGTCTATGTTATTATTCGACACAATTGATCCACATAGTTAGTATTTTGAACTCCGGACAATGCATCGCTTTAGCAATCGAATATAAGCGTGAGTATAGTTCATGTTGTGTGTGTAAAGCACATTATACATCTGAAAGTTACACAATGGACATTTATAAATAGCTACCTATGAACTAGCATACATTTGAATTCAACCTAAGGTGGTTTAAAAAATTGAATTCAACATGAAGTCCATTCAATTATTTGAATTTGATATCATGGCATTTGTAAACCATACCTAAACTATGGGGTACCAATCTTTGCTCTGATTTTGTACATAATAGCATATGTAGTTGTGTACAAAATAGGTTCAAATTAGCTCCTCCATTCCAAAATAATCGTAGTTATAGGATTTTCAAGTGTCAAAATTTCAAAAGAAGCGGATTATTTAATGAGGTTTTCAAACATACAAGGTCAAATATAACGTTGTCTATTTAGGTCAATCCTCATAGTTCAAGAGTACTCTAAGCGTGAATGCTTGTGTTTCAAAATTTGAGCAAGCGCCAAAGAGCCTCTACTACTTGAAACGCGAGAGACCAATGTTTGGTAGTACAAAAATTACTTTTCTAATAACTCCGACCCGTGAAACCTACCGCCCGGCGTCCAAAGGTATAAACGGGGTAGGTTTGTAGCTTCATCTAGACACCACGCAACCGCCTCGAAAAACATTCATACACAATGGCCGCCTAAGCACACATGCTTGTGGCGAAATCGCTCGACCCACTATTTGGGACACAGGATTACCATCCTACCCCGACCATGATGGGTCCGAAATTTAAGAGGGGGCAAAGTTTGTACTTTCCCCAAATTTCAAACAAGCGCGTCCCATCTTCATTCAAAAAGACAAAAACAAGCGCGTCCCGGACGAAACATGGTTCCCCCACCCGTCGATTCCCCATTCTTACTCCGTGGGCGCCAAAACTACCTTTCCACCAGCCGCAAAACCCGGCGTCCTCCGTCCGCCACCCCATCCCACCCATCAACGCCGCCCTCCTCCATCACGCCGAGCCGATACCCCAGCGTCGTCGTCCACTGCAACCTCAACATAGCGCCCTCCACGGCTAGTAGTTGAAGCCGAGGCGAGCCGTCCGTGCGAGCCAGTTCAACCACGCCATCCTGCGCCTCACCGCTGCCGCTCCAACATCGCCACCCTCCACCGCACAGGAGCTGTTCCTGCTATGCCGTCCTTCGCCGCCTCGGATCTGCTTCCCCTCCGCCGACATACGGCCACGGCAACACAGTCAACAATTTGGCCATGGGTTCGTCCAAGCCTGCACCCTCCAGAACATCAGTTTCCCCAGTAAAAAGAGGAAGATAGTCGCGACATGTGGAGGTGACCACACCGGCAACCGAAAAAGGTACTCCTCTTCCGTTATTCGTGCAAATCTTACGTCTCTGCTTGCACGGTATTCATCCCACGGAAGACACTAGTTGACCGCTTCTTCTTGATACTAGATGTTCCTAGTAACTCGTGATGCACACAGTTTCTCCTCATATACTATTTCACCTTAGCTAGAGGTCCGTCGCCCCCACAATTTCAATTTCGGCAGTTGATTCCCAATTAGCGGAAGCATTCCCGGCGTAACAGCGCTAATACGACTATTACGCCCGGGAAGCACATATAGTGTTTATCTTAGGCGTCTGCAGCCTAGAAACTCTGGAGCCCAATCTGGAGGTCGGCGGGATTAAAGGGATGGCTTGGGGCGCTGCCAAGCTGGCGGTGGTGTGAGGTCGATGGGAGGCGGGCGGCGGAGGCACGGGTCTGGGCGGTGGTTCTTGGCGGTTCGAGAAATATAAATCAATGATGGTGGCGGGAGGTGAGCGAAGGCCATATACCCGTTCCTTATAGATCGGACGGTTCATTAAAAATATCGGTGACCTATTTATTTTCGATCATTGTTATCTTAGATATGACCACATATGGTGGTGTCTTTGGAGAGTACTGCATTTCTGTGCTCATATATTACAAAATCATATGGGGTAGAATCTAATTTTGTTTGCCATGCAATTTTGTAGAGCTATCATATGTCTCCTGTCATTTATTTTTCAGCCACCTGCTATCTGCTACTTTTACAGTGCACTAGTTCTGCACACACTTCATCCATACTCTCACCATTGTGTTTTTATGCAAGGGAATTTTAGAGTGTGTCGAAAGGGAAGCAAAAAAGAAAAGAGACAAGTCGTGCCAGCTTTCTACGCTGCTAGGCGCGGCACATTACAGCGCTTTAAAGGGTGCAGTGTCGGCAGATGGAGGCAGTAGCGTTGCTCTGGAGTTCATGACCTCGCTTCGCAATGAACCACCATCCAGTGCTTGCTTTAACCCAGCGGTGTCATATGTGGTTGCATGTTCCATATGGTGTCTAGCTTGTATACGGAAGGCCGAAGTCGGTCTTTATTAAGATAAGGAAAGATATTTTTACATGAACCACCATCCGTGAGCACCGGAAGACAAATAGCTAGTCGAGGGCCTTGGCCGAGCCGGTGACAAGCCCAACAAAGACATGCATCACACGGAAGCCAACTAAAAAGCGCGATGGTGGCGAAGCAGCCCGCCTCCACCAGGCTCTCGGGTCCTAGATGATCATGTTCACCACTCCAGCCGTATGTCTAGCTTGTATTGCTTCCAATTTGGTTTATTGCATCTGCTTAGCTTACACATTATACCATTGAATATGACATGCCTTTCTGTTTTTGGTACATACTAGTACATCTGTGTATTAACCATGTTCTTACATCAAACTAATGTTCTTGTGTATCCCTCATCAATCACTTATGATGAGGCAGGCAGGCAAGGGACTACTCCTCATTTAAAGAATGCAGCGTCGGCCTCGACATGATTCTCAAGAAGCGAAATGCTAGATGAAGATAGTGAAGTAGCTCTGTAGTTGATTACAGCATTTCCCTACACTAGCATCGCAGTGCTTGCTCTAACAGCAGCGTGATATGTGGTTGCATGTTGCATATGGTGTCTAGATTGTAATTCTTCCAATTTGGTTAAACTGCATGTGCTAGTCTGCTTAGCTTATACTCTGTAAATGTGACATTATACTGTTAATGTGACATGCCTTCTGTATTTAGTACATAGTACATCTCTCTATTAAGCATATCCTTACATAAAACTATTGTTTTTGTATCCGCATCAATCAATATGACGAGACACCTTTAGTATATGCGGTGCGATATTAGTTGCATCTTTCATATGCTTTATAGCATCGCTGCTTCTAATTTGTTGAAATTCCATTTATGATGGGGCGCTTTTAACTTGGCGAGTCATATTGGTTGCATCTTTCATGTGGTGTCTAGCTTGCATTGCTTCATATTTGCTGGAATGGTTTCGCTTAGTTTACACAAACAGTTGTGAACATGCCATGCCGTCTGTTTTTCGTACATATTCCATCCTGGTATCATGTGTTTGCCTAACATCAAAGTAGTGATTGTCGTTATCATGCATGAATGAGTTACGAAGAGAGAATTTTATTGCTTTTCTTGTCGGTTTTACTTGACAATTCAAAATCAATAAAGCGGAAGGAAGTTAGCAAGGCAGCGGATAAAGGTGCTCCTTCAAGCGGAGGGCCTCTCTGAGTTTCTACTCCTCCACACCCCAAGATGATTTCCAAGACAACACATGCATAAACACTCAACAAAGCTGTGTTTATGATGAGCATGTCTCCCCTAGTGCAGCATCCTTGGTGCTCCCTCTAACTTAGCTTTGTTATATGTGGTTGCATGTTATGTGTGATGTCTAGCTTGTATTGCTTCTAATTTTGTTGAATTCCATCTGCTTACTTTACACATTATACTTGAATAAGACAAGTGTTCTGTTTCTAGAACATACAATATCATCTATCACACCATGTTCTTACATCAAATTACTACTGTTGTGTAACTTGCAACAATCACTTATCATAAGACACGTTTGACTTGAGTGTGATATAGGTTACATATCACATTCTTTTCTAGCTTGTACTACTAATTTGTTGAAATGGCACTTATGCGAGACAATTTTAACTTGGTAGAGTGATATTCGTTGCATCTTTCATATGGTGTCTAGTTTTCATTGCTTCTAATTTGTTGAAATGCCTTCTCCTTAGTTTACACATCATAAGCTGTGAATATGCAATGTTGTGAATATGCAATGGCACTAATGACGAGAGAACTCGAACATGGTAGTGTGATGTTGTTTGCATCTTGCATATGATTTATTTCTTGTCTTGCTTCACATTTGTTTAAACGCCATTTATCTTTGAGACAACATTAACTTGGCGAGGCGATATTTGTAGCATCTTTCATATGGTGTCTACCTTCCATTGCATTGCTTCTAATTTGGTGAAATGTCTTCTTCTTAGTTTACTCATCATAGTTCTGGTTATCTCCTCCGTCCTGTTTTTCATACATATTACATCCTCCTATCATGTGGTTGTCTAACATCGAAGTTCAATTCGTATGCATCACACATCAATTTGTTACGAAGAACTAAATTGTTATTCGTTTTCTTGTAAACTTGACTTAACATGGCACGAGAAAGAGGAAGAAACACAGAATGGCAGGGAATGAGAAGCGGATGAATCCTGCAGATTCTGCTTGGTGCGATGGTGCAATAGAAGGTGAAAGTCTAGCGGAAAATTCTACAAACACGGCATCCCATGCTACGAGCTGCAAAAAAGCCAAAGCGAAACAAATAGCTGCCACCAAACAAGCAGAGACAACCCTAGTTCTTGCAACACCTACCACAGTACTACCGGTGCACGACATACTCGTCGTCAAGCGAAACTAGTAGCACGTTCCCAAGCTCCCTTGCCACGACACTACTTCCCAAGCACTCTTGACACAAGGCGAGTTGGCAATATCAAATGAACCTTGTGAGTTTCAACAACAAGAAGGTAGTTCTTTGAGTCAAATTCGATTGCATGCTTCTTTATATGTAGTCTCACAGTTTGATGTACACTAACACTTCCTATGTTCGTTGTTGGACTAGCACCTAGGTGCAAGAGGAAACAAACATCAGGGATAATGCTAGATAGGTTAACTAAATCTAGAGGAGGAAGAATGGAGATCTGTTTTGAGGCAGGTTTAAAAAGGCCACGTGATGCTATAGAGTCAGCCAAGTTAGTATCAGAGGCAGCGGTTGCCGTTAGGTGTCATGTACGTATCCTCCCAACATGGATTGATGCAGGAATGACAAAGACGAAACCAGTTCAACACCTTCCTCGACCATTTATCTGTAAGTATGGTTATGTATGGAAACTAGTAATATCGTCTTGCTGTCCCATACTTTCTAGGTTGCTGATAATGAGACTCCCATAATTTTCAACAGATGAGGTTCAAGTTGGATAGCCAAGATGCTGCAACCAGACAAGCATGCACCCATGTTTTCAAGTCTGCTTTGTGACAGTATCGGTACAACTTGAGGAAAACTCACTTTGAAGGCAAGGCTAACATTGAAATTTCCCAAACATCTCCAATGGAAAATATACCGGATGAAGACTGGAGGGGCCTTGTTAAACACTGGTCTGATCCGAAGTATCAGGTACATTATATATATGTGATCAGATCACATGTTGAAGTCCTATTGGCGCATGTGCCACACAAATCTATCTTCTTGTAGGTGAATTGTTCAAAGAACAAGGCCAACCGTCTGAAAGTGAAATTCAACAGACAGACGGGATCTCGTAGCTATATTGCACACAATGAGGCTCTTGTAATTAGCTGCTGTTTCACTCTTTTTATTGTACCATATTATCAAATCTATATTGACTTGTTGAAATGCGGAGGAAAGCCCACAAGGACCAAAAAGTACTGAACCAAATCTTGTGGAAATCTTCAAGGACTGTCACACCAGCAAGAAGAAGGGCATGACTACACCAGTCAACGCCATTGTTGTAAGTCCTTAATCCTCATGCCTTTTAACTACTACTTACTCTGACTTGTGCCTTGAACTGCATGGTTTGCAGCCAATGTCTATTCCTCTTTTCAATTTTATACACAATTGTCTTAGCGTATCATTGCACCTTACAAGGTTTAAAAGGGAGGAGTGATGTTCCTTTGATCTTGACCCGTAATCTAGTTCCGTGCTGGACTTGCCCACACAACGTTACAATTTCCTGTTTGTCTATTCTCAGTTGTTTTGTGATATGAATGATGTCATATTATGCTTACCGTATTATAAACTTCGTCTCTTTATCCTTAACCCTCAATACAATGTGAAGAAATAGACAATACATTAGTGATGGTACATGGTCATATGTTTGGAACCTGGTTTTATTATGTACTTTGCAATAAAATACAACTAATATTTTACATGGGTTCACCAGAATAAGTTCTGTATATAGACCAAAGCTATTTTGTTTGGTTTTGCTGCCTCCTTAATATATTTTGTTCTGGTACTACTAATGTAAAACCTCAACTTTTCAGCGAGCTATGGAAAAAATGGTGGAACCGCCACCTTCTGAAGGTGGCGAGGCAACTATAACCGCAATGTCGACTCTTGCTGCAGTGGGTGATACACATCCACTAACGATTGCCAAAAGCACGTTCTGTGTATCTTGGGTTGGTTGTTAAGGCAATATCGTCCAAACTGCCTCATGATCAAGATATGCAAGCTCAAAGCAATGATGTATCTGCGCTCCGGACACAAGTCCATTCCCTATGAGGCCCTTTGTGAAACAAGGAGAAACATTGCTCAATGTCATCAAGATATGCATGGTTTTGAAACCGGACTATCGGACATTTGCTGTGTTGTTGAGAGCCTAGGGAAATGAAGGCGAGGTTATGGTGCTCCATCGGACAATACAACATGAAAACGTATGTGATCGAGTCAAATGAACCGAGCTTGAACTTACGGTGGTGCATTTATACGCTAGACTGTTAAGTTTTATGCCAACCTTCCTTTGTTATATAGTTGTAATTTGTTTTGGTGCGATACAAAATTTATTCTTAACGTGCAGCCACCGCTGAAGAAAACAACAAGCCATTTTTGTATAGTGTAGGGTGTTCCCTATATTTGCCTTGGTGGCGATCTTTGATGCCAGTGGATGTAATCTGTGCAATCGCCTTAATAGCCTAGCGTTAGTTTGACCTTATTTATTTCCTATTCTTCTTTTCCCTGGTTTGCTAGTGGCGCAACTACCCATGGGCCATACACGGGCCGTGGGATCCATGGGTCTCCTACTGGTCGTCGATAAATGGGCTGTAATCGGTGGGCCTCGGTCCGTCGGATAAATGGGTCTACATGGGCGTGTCGGGCGTGGTGGTATCGGCCCGGCACGGTAGCGGGCCGTTAACAGGCCGTGGGACTGCAAAAGCTTAATTACATCACGGGCATAACGGGTCGTTAATGGGCGAGAATATAGGGACGGGCTGGCGAGGAGGCAGGCCGACTCTTGCCATGGGCGAATTTGGCCCATTAGGGTAATGAGCGATGTGGGCCGACTCTTGCCATGGGCTGAATTTGGCCCATTTGGGGAACATGCCGATGTGAGTCGACTCTTGCCATGGGCGAATTTGGCCAGGGAACAGGCTAATGTGGGCGGAAATGTCGAGGGCGAAAAGGGCCCAGAAGCGTATGGGCCGTCAATAGGCGAAAGCTAACACGGGCTGAAGCGGCCCATGTAAATCACGGTCGATTAACGGGTACAACAAAATTACTGTTCATTATGGGCTAGAGTCACCGTGGGCGTGTAAAGGGCGAAAAAGCGAAAGGCCTCATATGGGCGAAAGACGTCGTGGGCCATACATGGGCCGAAAGTGAAATGGGCTGGTGTTATATTCGACGGCCCACATGACGTTGTTGGGCCGATTCCCTTTAGTGCCTAACGGGCCGTGAGTTAACGGGCCGTAAAATGGGCTATTTGTGAAGAGACCGTCAATAGGCTTTTCATGGGCCAACCCGTTAACTTTTGACCAAGTCAAACGGGCCGGCTTTGTAAGCTAAATGGGCCAGTGGTGGGCCGTGGCACGTGTCGACATATCATAGGCGCCTATCTGACCCACTGACGAGCTGACACGTGTTTCGTCCTTTGACGCCCGGATAGTTAAGCTACAGTGAACCTATGGTAATGATACCACGTCACCTTGATTACTGTTACTAATCTGGTGTTAGTTCAAAACCGATTCTAATTCAGATTAAAAATCAGGCAAACAACAAAAGTTTTCTAACAATGAAACTAAAATGTCCGGATTGTGCCCAATATTACATAGATAATTATGGTGGAGAAATCATCTTTTTGTAAAATATTTAAACGCCTTTTAACAATTAAAACAGGGGCAAAAGAATATTTTTATTGCTTTTTAATCTATAAAATTCCCAAAGTATTTCAGATAAATCCCAAACTTTTTGTGGCATTGTTTAATTTTGCAATGTGAATTATTGGAAAAGTTTTCTATTTTACTAAACCTATTTGCTATTTAAAATAAGTGCAAAGCTTTACAAAAAAAGAAAGAAACACAAAAAGGAAATAGAACAAGGGAAATAGAAACAAACCTAACCTACTGGCACTTGGACCATCTAGCAAAGCTCACGGCCCAGCCCACCAGCGCCCTCTCCTTCTTCCCCTGTTCACCCGAGCGTGGTGGCCGCTCGAGCATCGTCCATGGAGGGGATCCGCCACGTGCCGGCCATCCCGCCGTCGCTCGCGCTGGATAAAAGGCCCCCTCGCCCCCGGATTAACCCTAGCGCGCTTGCCCTTTCCTCACCCCTCTCCCTCTCTGACCTCGCTCGCCCGAGCGCATCAGTCACCGCGCCTCGACGTTGGCGTGGCCACCGGCCACCTTCCGCCGTTCCAGGCTGCCCAGGAGGATCACCGCAGTCGTCCACATCGCCTTCGCCTGCCGGAGGACACGGGGATGCCGCATCGACGCCGTCCGCGCCGATCTCCTTCCTTGAGCTGCGCCTCTACTTTGACCGGATCGGGACCGTCTTCAACTTCCAGTCGTTGGCGATTTTCCATGATTTGGGCATCCCCTGCTGCTCCTAGTCACTCGCCGGGCCTCCGTGTGCCTCCGCGGTGAGCCCCTATGCCGATTCCCCCTTTCCCCCCTTCGATTCGATGCCGTAGGACGTTGTCGCCGTTGGTTCCGAAGCTCCACGCGCCTGCACCTCCTTTTTCCTCACCGCGGGCCGCCGGCCACGACCGCCTACGCATGCTGCGCTCCCACGCGCGCGAAGCCGCGCCCCGGCTTTCCCGCTGCTCCTGGCCGCCCGCTGGATGCCGCCCGACGCATTGCTGACTGCTGTTCCCAACACCGACCCCGTCGTCGCTGCTCTCTGAACTGCTGCGCTGCTGCTACTGCTGACGCCCTGCCGCTGCTCTTGTCGTTGTGCTGCTGCTGCTCCTACGGTGCCGCTGCTTATTGTTGATTCTGCTGCTGTGTGTCGCTAGCTGATGCTTGCATCTGGTGCTCGCTAAGCGCTCTTGCTACTCACTGCGTGATTCTTTGCTGCTATCTGTTGATGCTAACCATGGCCGTGGCCGTGTGTGCGTGTGTGTTTTGGGTGTGTATGGCCGGCCCAAATACTAGTTAGGGACTAATTTAGTTAGTTAGTCTAATTAGTATTACTAATTAATTAGTCCAATAGTAGGTGACATGTGGACCCACTGTAGTTAAAGAAAAACAAAATAAAAAAAAAGACATCTAAGTCAATGCCATGTGGCCTCCTACACTATTCATATGTTGACTAGTCTACATTTGACTGGGTCAACCAAACCCCACCGGCCCCACTGTTATACACTAAGGCTAGAATAGCACTAAGTGACAAAAGTATTTTGCTGTTTTATATTCGAATTAAAAGAATTCTATAAATTTAGAAAATCAATTAAAACTTTGAAAAATTAATAGAAAATAATCTGTAACTCGAATGAAAATACTTTGTACATGAAAGTTGCTCAGAACGACGAGACGAATCCGTATACGCAGCCTGTTCTTCCACCACACATCCCTAGCATAGCAAACACGCAACTTTCCCCCTCCGGTTCATCTGCCCGAAAACGCGAAACACCGGGAATACTTTCCCGAATGTTTCCCCCCGCCGGTATCACCTACCACTCGTTAGGTCACCCTAGCACCGCATATTGCAGCGTCTTGCTTTGTGTTACATTTGATTGCTCTGTTATTTATTCTGTTCCCCCTCCGTTACTTCTTTCCGGTAGACTTTGAGACCGGTGTCGATGTCCGTGTGTTCGACTACACCGAAGATGACCCCTCCTTGCCAGAGCAACCAGGCAAGCCCCCTTTGATCACCAGATATCGCCTACTCTTCTCTATCTGCTTGCATTAGAGTAGTGTAGCATATTCTTGCTTCGTTTATCCTATCTGATGCATAGCCTGTCCTTGCTACTACTGGTGTTACCTTTACCTGCAATCCTAAATGCTTAGTATAGGATGCTAGTATTCCATCAGTGGCCCTACATTCTTGTCAGTCTGCCATGCTATACTGTCGGGCCGTGATCACTCAGGAGGTGATCACAGGTATATACTATATACTTTATACATGATACATGTGGTGACTAAAGTCGAATTGGCTCGAGGAGCACCATGAGTGATTCATGGATTGGGGCTGAAAGGACCTTTGTCCCATGACCCTCTGTGTGGATCTTTGTGGCGGAGCAACAGGGCAGGTTGAGACCGCCTAGGAGAGAGGTGGGCCTGGCCCTGTTCGGCGTTCGCGGGATACTTAACACGCTTAACGAGATCTTGGTATTTGATCTGAGTTGGGTCGTTGACCTTATACGCACTAACCGCCACGTGGGACAAGATATGGGCAACCGGCATCGTGGTATCAGCCGAAGCATTTCGTGACGTCAGCGACTGAGCGGCGCGTGCCGGATTGGACTCGAACGCCTGCTAGGCTAGGTCTGCTCCCGGCCGCGTTCGCAACATGCAGGTGTGCTAAGGGCGATGGGCCCAGACCCCTGTGCGCTTAGGTTTAGACCGGTGTGCTGAACTCTCTGTTGTGCCTAGGTGGGGCTGCGACGTGTTGATCTTCCGCGGCCGGGCATGACCCAGGAAAGTGTGTCCGGCCAAATGGGATCGAGCATGTCGGGCAATGTGGTGCACCCTGCAGTGATTTATCTATTGAATAGCCGTGATCTTGATAACAGGGCGACTTGGAGTTGTACCTTGACCTTATGACAACTAGAACCGGATACTTAATAAAACACACCCTTCCAAGTGCGGATACAACCCGGTGATCGCTCTCTAACGAGGCGACGAGGAGGGATCGCCGGGTAGGATTATGCTATGCGATGCTACTTGGAGGACTTGGTCTACTCTCTTCTACATCTTTGCAAGGCGAAGGCTGCGAGCGTAGTCTTGACATGATTAGTTATCCCCTCTTATTACGGCATTCTGCATTCAGTCCCGATATGGCCCTTTACACATATACCCATGCATATGTAGTGTAGCTCCTTGCTTGCGAGTAATTTGGATGAGTACTCACGGTTGCTTTTCTTCCTCTTTTCCCCCTTTCCATTCTACCTGGTTGTCGCAACTAGATGCCAGAGCCAGGAGCCAGACGCCACCGTCGACGACGACTACTACGCTGGAGGTGCCTAGTACTACGTGCAACCCGTTGACGACGACCAGGAGTAGTTAGGAGGATCCCAGGCAGGAGGCCTGTGCCTCTTTCGATCTGTATCCCAGTTTGTGCTAGCCTTCTTAAGGCAAACTTGTTTACTTATGTCTGTACTCAGATATTGTTGCTTCCGCTGACTCATCTATGCCGAGCACTTGTATTTGACCCCTCGAGGCCCCTGGCTTGTATGACTTATTTATGTTTTAGAGTTGTGTTGTGATATCTTCCCGTGAGTCCCTGATCTTGACCATACGTTTGCGTGCATGATTAGTGTACGATTGAATCGGGCGTCACACGTCCGACCAATAAGAATTTTACGTGGAAATTTCCCATTGGTCGGGGCTGTTAACAGTTATCGGATCAAA
>JAHIAM010004859.1:0-31730 GCA_021605205.1 Aegilops longissima
CGGTGACCGTACACTACTAGGGAAAAGCCTATACAGAATCTTAGCAGCAGCCGGCTCAAAAGGCGCTGTTGCTAATTAGTAATAGCGCGTGTCGGAAACTCGCTCTTGATAACTTTTCGGTGACCGTATGACAACTTCCGATATAAATCTTCACCTCGGACCATTCGGAACTCCTCGTGATGTCAGGGATCTCATCGGGACTCGAACAACATTGTAATCACATACATATCTTCCTTATAACCCTAGCGTCATCAAACCTTAAGTGTGTAGACCTACGGGTTGGGAATCACTGAACATGACCGAGACAGCTCTCCGGCCAATAACCAACAGCGGGATCTAGATATCCATGTTGGCTCCCACATGTTCCACGATGATCTCATCGGATGAACCATGATGTCGAGATTCAAGTAATCCGTATACAATTCCCTTTGTCAATCGATGCGTTACTTGCGAGATTCGATCGTCGGTATCCCAATACCTCGTTCAATCTCGTTACCGGCAAATCACTTTACTCGTTCTATAATGCATGATCCGTGACCAACCACTTGGTCACATTGAGCTCATTATGATGATGCATTACCGAGTGGGCGAGATACCTCTCCGTCATGCGGGTGACAAATCCATCTTGATCGTGCCAACCCAGCAGACACTTAGGAGATACACCAGTATACCTTTATAGCCACCTAGTTCGTTGTGACTTTGGTACACAAAGCACTCTACGGTATCCGAGGTTACACTATCTCATGGTAAGGAAATGATACTTGACATTAGAAAAGCTCTAGCAAGCGAACTACGATCTTGTGCTATGCTTAGGATTGGGTCTTGTCCATCACATCATTCTCCCAATGATGTGATCCGTTATCAATGACATCCAATGTCCATGGTTAGGAAACCGTAACCATCCATTGATCAACGAGCTAGTCAACTAGAGGCTCACTAGGGACATGTTGTGGTCTATGTATTCACACATGTATTACGATTTCGGATAACACAATTATAGCATGAACAATAGACAATTATCATGAACAAGGAAATATAATAATAATCATTTTATTATTGCCTCTAGGGCATATTTCCAAGAGTCTCCCACTTGCACTAGAGTCAATAATCTAGTTACATTGTGATGAATCGAACACCCATAGAGTTACGGTGTTGATCATGTTTTGCTTTCGCGGAAGAGGTTTAGTCAATGGATCTGCGACATTGAGATCCGTATGCACTTTGCAAATATCTATGTCTCCATCTTGAACATTTTCACGAATGGAGTTGAGGCGGCGGTTGATGTGCCTGGTCTTCTTGTGAAACACAGGCTCCTTGGCAAAAACAATGGCTCCGGTGTTGTCACAAAGAGAGAGTCATCGACCACGACGCATGGGAATAACTCCTAGGTCGGTAATGAAGTCCTTCATCCAGTTGCTTCATGTCTTTGCCTCCAAGGCTGCCATATTCCGCTTCACATGTAGATCCCTCCACGGCGCTTTGCTTGCAACCGCACCAGCTTCTGCCCCACCATTCAAAATATACATTATCCGGTTTGTGACTTAAGTCATCGGATCTGTGTCGAAGCTAAGCGTCGGCGTAGCCCTTCTGACGAGCTCTTCACCACCTCCATAAGCGAAAAACATATCCTTAGTCCTTTTCGGTGCTTCAGGATATTCACGACCGTTGTCTAGTGTTCCATGCGGGATTACTTTGGTACCTTCCTACCAAACTTACGACAAGGTTTACATCAGTACAGTACCTGACATGGCATACATAATAGACCCTATGGCGAGGCATTGGGGATGAAACTCATCTTTTCTCTATCTTCGGCCGTGGTTGGACATTGGCCGAGCTCAATTTCACACCTTGTAACAAGGCAAGAACCCTTCTTGGACTGATCCATATTGAACTTCTTCAATATCTTATCAAGGTATGCTTTGTGAAAGAAAGACCTATGAGGCATCGATCTATCTCTATAGATCTTGATGCCTAATATGTAAAACTTCTCCAAGGTCCTTCATTGAAAACACTTATTCAAGTAGGCCTTTATGCTCTCCAAGAGTTCTATATCATTTCCCATCAACAATATGTCATCCACATATAATATGAGAAATGCTACTGAGCTCCTCACTCACTTATGCTTGAGCGCGAGCTTCATAAGTGCGCATAAACTAAGCGCTTTGATCATTTCATCAAAGTGAATGTTCCAACTCGAGATGCTTGCACCACCCCATAGATGGAGCGCTGGAGCTTGCATACCTTGTTAGCATTCTTAGGATCGACAAAACCTTCCGGCTGCATCATATACAATTCTTCCTTGAGAAGCCGTTAAGGAATGCCGTTTTGGCGTCCATTTGCCATATCTCATAATCGTAGAATGCGGCAATTGCTAACATGATTGAGACGGACTTAAGCTTCGCTCTGGTGAGAAGGTCTCATCGTAGTCAACCCCTTCAACTTGCCGATAACCCTTAGCGACAAGTCGAGTACTATAGATGGTAACATTACCATCGCGTCCGTCTTCTTCTTAAAGATCCATTTATTTTCTATTGCTCGCTTGATCATCGAGCAAATCTGTCAAAGTCCATACTTTGTTTTCATACATGGATCCTATCTCGGATTGCATGGCTTCAAGCCATTTGTTGGAATCTGGGCCCACCATCGCTTCTTCATAGTTGAAGGTTCACGTTGTCTAACAACATGATTTCCGGGGCGGGGGTTGCCATACCATTACGGTGTGGAGCGTGTCCTCGTGGACCTCTGAAGTTTAGTAGCAACTTGATCCAAAGTACCTTGATCATCATCATTAACCTCCTCTCTAGATAGTGCGGGCACCATAGGAACATCTTCTGAGTTGCGCTACTTTCCGCTTGAGGCGTGCTTCATCAAGTTCTACTTTCCTCCCACTTACTTCTTTGAGAGAAACTCTTTCTCGAGAAAGGACCCGTTCTTAGCAACAATGATCTTGCCTTCAGATCTGTGGTAGAAGGTATACCCAATGGTTTCCTTAGGGTATCCTATGAAGGCGCATTTTTCCGACTTGGGTTCGAGCTTTTAGGTTGCGGTTTCTTGACATAAGCATCGCATCCCCAAACTTTTAGAAGCGACAACAGGTTTCTTCCCAAACCATAATTCATACGGTGTCGTCTCAGCGGATTTTGAAGAGCCCTATTTAAAGTGAATCGGCAGTCTCTAAAGCATAGCCCCAAAAATGAGAGTGGTAGATCTGTAAGAGACATCATAGATTGCACCATATCCAATAGAGTGCGATTACGAGGTTCGGACACACCATTCTGCTGAGGTGTTCGAGGCGGCATGAGTTGTGAAGCGATTCCACATTTCCTTAAGTGTGTGCCAAATTCGTGACTTAAATATTCCCTCCACGATCTGATCGTAAGAACTTTATTTTTACATCACGTTGATTTTCAACCTCACTCTAAAATTCCTTGAACTTTTCAAAGGTCTCGGACTTGTGTTTCATTAAGTAGACATACCCATATATACTCAAGTCATCGGTGAGGGTGAGAACATAACGATAGCCACTGCGTGCCTCAACGCTCATTGGACCGCTTTTACATCGGTATGTATGATTTCCAATAAGTTGGTTGCTTTCGCTCCATTGTTCGGAGAAGCGAGTCTTGGTCATTTACCCATGAGGCATGGATTACTTGCGTGTCAAATGATTCGTAATCAAGAGACTCCAAAAGTCCATCTACATGGAGCTTCTTCATCGTTTGACACCAATGTGACCAAGGCGGCGATTGCCACAAGTATGTGGGACTATCATTATCAACCTTACATCTTTTGGTATTCACACTATGAATATGTGTAACATCATGTTAGAGATTCATTAAGAATAAACCATTGACCAGCGGGGCATGACCATAAAACATATCTCTCATATAAATAGAACAACCATTATTCTCGGATTTAAATGAGTAGCCATCTCGTATTAAAGAGATCCAGATACAATATTCATGCTCAAAGCTGGCACTAAATAACAATTATTGAGGTTTAAAACTAATCCGTAGGTAAATGTAGAGGTAGCGTGCCGGCAAGCGATCACATCGACCTTGGAACCATTCTTGGCATATCGTCACCTCGTCTTTGCGCGATCTCAGCTTATTCTGCAGCTCCTGTTTTGAGTTACAAATATGAGCAACCGCACGGTATCAAATACCCGAGGAGCTACTATGAGTCTTGGTAAGATACACATCAATTACATGTATATCACATATACCTTTGGTGTTGCCGGCCTTCTTGTCCGTTAAGTACTTGGGGCAGTTCCGCTTCCGTGACCACTTCCTTGCAATAAAACACTCGAGTCTAGGGCTTGGGTCCATTCTTTGGTTTCTTCCGGCAGCTTGCTTGCGGTATGTTCTACCTACTCCTTGCCGTCTTTCTTGAAACCCTTTTTACCCTTGCCCTTCTTGAACTTAGTGGTTTTATTCACCATCAACACTTGATGTTCCTTTTGATTTCCACCTCCGCTGATTTCAGCATTGAATATACTTCAGAATGGTTTTCTCCACCCCTGCATATTGAAGTTCATCACAAAGCTCTTGTAGCTTGGTGGAAGCGGCCCGAAGGATTACATCATGGTAGCGTCATCCGGAGATTAACTCCCAGCTGAGATAAGCGGTTGTGCAACCCGAACATTTTGAGTATGTGCTGGCTTGCGGAACTATTTTCCTCCATCTTACAAGCTATAGAACTTGTCGGGAGACTTCATATCTCTCGACACTGGGCATGAGCTTGGAAAACCATTCTCAACTCTTGGAACATCTCATATGCTCCATGCTGCGAAAGCGTTTTGGAGCCCGGTTCTAAGCTATAAAGCATGCGCCTTTGAACAGGGAGTAATCATCAACCTTGACACCAAGCATTCATAACATCTTGGTTATTCGGAATGGTGCTTCACCTAACGATGCTTCTAGGACATATGCTTTCTTGGCAGCTATGAGGATGATCCTCAAGTTCGGACCCAGTTAAATATAGTTGCTACCATTGTCTTTCAGCTTGGTTTTCTCTAGGAGCAGCGTTGAAGTTGAGGTTGACATGGCGTGGGCCATTTGATCTACAAGACATTTTTGCAAAGTTTTAGACTAAGTTCACGATAATTAAGTTCATCTAATCAAATTATTGAATGAACTCCCTCGGATAGACATCCTCTAGTCATCTAAGTGATACATGATCCGAGTCAACTAGGCCGTGTCCGGTCATCACGTGAGACGGACTAGTCATCATCGATGAACATCTTCATGTTGATCATATCTTCTATCGACTCATGTTCGACCTTCGGTCTCTTGTGTTCGAGGCCATATGCTGTACATGCTAGGCTCAATCAAGTCAACCTAAGTGTTTTGCATGTGTAAATCTGGCTTACACCGTTGTATGTGAGCGTTAGAATCTATCACACCGATCATCATGTGGTGCTTGAGACAACAAACTTTCGCATATGCAGCGCCTGATTAGGAGGAACAATTTCTTGAAATTATTATGAGGATCATCTTATTTATGCTACCGTTTTCTAAGCAAATAAGATGCAAAAACATGATAAACATCACATGCAATCAAATAGTGACATGATATGGCTAATATCATTTTGCTCCTTTGATCTCCCATCTTGAGCGCCCATGATCATCATCGTCACCGGCATGACACCATGATCTCCATCATTGTGTCTTCAGGAAGTTGTCTCGCCAACTATTACTTCTACTACTATGGCTAACGGTTTAGCAATAAAGTAAAGTAATTACATGGCGTTATTCATTGACAGCATAGGTCATACAATAAATTAACACAACTCCTATGGCTCACCGGTTGTCATACTCATCGACATGCAAGTCGTGATTCCTATTACAAGAACATGATCAATCTCATACATCACATATATATCATTCATCACATCCTTTTGGCCATATCACATCACCGTCGTATGCTGCAAAAACAAGTTAGGCGTCCTCTAATTGTTGTTGCAAATTTTTACGATGGCTGCTATAGGTTTCTAGCAAGAACGTTTCTTACCTACACCAAAACCACAACGTGATATGCCAATTTCTATTTACCCTTCGTAAGGACCCTTTTCATCAAATCCGATCATACTAAAGTGGGAGAGACAGACACCCGCTAGCCACCTTATGCAACTAGGGCATGTCAGTTGGTGGAACCTGTCTCACGTAAGCGTGCGTGTAAGGTCGGTGCAGGCCGCTTCATCCCACGATGTCGTCGAAACAAGATAAGACTAGTAGTGGCAAGTAAATTGACAATATCGGCGCCCACAACAAACTTGTGTTCTACTGTGTGCATAGAAACTACGCATAGACCTAGCTCATGATGCCCTTGTTGGGGATCGTAGCAGAAATTTAAAATTTTCTCGCATCACCAAGATCAATCTATGGAGTCATCTAGCAGCAGAGAGAGAGAGAGAGAGAGTGCATCTACATACCCTTGTAGATCATGGCGGAGAGCGTTCAAGAAGAGCGGGGTTGATGGAGTGTAAGTGCATATTTATCCCTTAGGTGTTTTGGTGATTGATGACAATGCTTTTGCAGACTAATCGTGTGCCTTTGAGTTTCTCGACATTTCTTCACTAGGTACAAGGCGGTTTGGTGCCCCTCGAAGACTATTGAAGCGGCGTTTCTCTATGTTTCTTTTGGTGGATTTGAGTGCGTAGGAAAGCCGTGCA
The DNA here is from genome assembly GCA_021605205.1 of Aegilops longissima. Classification (NCBI taxonomy): domain Eukaryota; kingdom Viridiplantae; phylum Streptophyta; class Magnoliopsida; order Poales; family Poaceae; genus Aegilops; species Aegilops longissima. Next base: position 6,671 of record JAHIAM010004859.1, read on the forward strand.
CTATTAAGAGAGGTCCAGCGTCGGAAAGGTTTGGGTGGAATCATCACGTACCGCGTTCCTTCCTTGTCTCCACCTTTCCCTTGCACTATGGAGCATCCCCGTTTATCCTCTTTGTGATTGCCTTGGCTGCTGCTGCTGTTGCTTGCGTTAGTCTTGCTCCTTGGGCGGTAGTACATGAGCACCTCTTGACAATACCAGTGGCTCGGTAGCGATAGTACCACGAGCCGCAGTAGTACCGCTCATCTGGAGCCGTACTACTGTGGCCTCGAGGCCGATGCCGCTGCGTTGCGGTAGTAGGGAGGATGTAACTTTTACATCCGGCGCCTCTGCTTGATAATACGCGCCTTGTCTTGTGATGAGTAATCGCAATCTTGTGATCGATCCATCGACCACGGTAGTACTGCTCTCTAGCGGTAGTACGGCGTCGGATTTGCATCGTTCGTTTTCCAGCGGATGAGACGCGGATGTAATTTTATTCATCGCGCCTTTCGAGACTAGGGCTTCCCTGCCTTGCGGTAATACCGCAAGGAGGAAGATGACAATACCGATGCTCGTGGTAGTACCGCCTGTCAGGCTTCTTTGTAGGCCCGGCTGCTCTGCTGCGGTAATCTTGTGGTGGCTCACGGTAGTACCGCTTACTGACCTTCTTGATAATACAGCGATGTCATGAGGCTGGTTAAGTGGATAACGGTTGGATTTCGTCCACCACTATAAAAGGGCGTCTCCTACCTTTAGTTGACCACCTCTTCCAATCCTAAGCTCCATTGTTGCTCCAAGCTCAATTTTCACCGATCTCACTCCATAGCCAATCAAACTTGTTGATTTGCTCGCTGAGGGAGTCCGGATTAGGGGTGTCCGGATAGCGAACTATCACCGTTGGCGGACTCTGGACTATGAAGATACAAGATTGAAGACTTAGTCCGTGTCGGATGGGACTTTCCTTGGCGTGGAAGGCAAGCTTGGCGATCTGGATATGTAGATCTCCTACCATTGTAACCGACTCTGTGTAACCCTAACCTATCCGGTGTCTATATATAACCGGAGGGTTTTAGTCCGTGGGGCGAACAACAATCATACCATAGGCTAGCTTCTAGGGTTTAGCCTCCTTGATCTTGTGGTAGATCTACTCTTGTACTACCCATATCATCAATATTAATCAAGCGGGGTAGGGTATTACCTCCATCGAGAGGGCCGAACCTGGGTAAAAACATCGTGTCCCTTGTCTCCTGTTACCATCCGCCTAGCGCATACGATTGGGACCCCCTACCGAGATCCGCGGTTTGACACGACATTGGTGCTTTCATTGAGAGTTCCTCGTGCCGTCGCCCGTCGGAAGGATGCCTCATCCGTCTTTAAAGGCGATACTATCGCCAAAGGAGCCTTGGCCTTTGGTGAGACTCTTGGCTAGGTGGTTTCTTATGACCGCCGGTTCGAGCCCTGTGCATGACGATGACTTCTCGAGTCGCCGAAACCAATCTTCACGTTAATTGGAACTTGCGAACAGTTAGATCGATCGAGCTCTCCTCGTAAGCGAGCTCTTGGATCGCATCGCCATACAGGAGTCGCCACGAGACTACGACCGGATCGGGCCTAAAACCGATCTGAGAGATCAACTCTCCCGGGCTACCCATCATGTTGCTGTGATAGAGGAGCAATGCGGCGATTCTTCTTCTATCTTAAGGACTAGCTACGTCCGGTTCCGATCCTCCATGCGGATTCGCGAGAGGACGGATGTCGATCAAGCCACGAACTTAAAGTCGGTGGCGGGTTGGATTCATTGGATAGCATTCAAAATCCAAACTTCCGAGTTGAAACTTCTCGGCCCTGAGTCTTAAATTGGGCGGGGTTCGGATCTAGTTCCACCGCCCACCCAAACATTAGCGATCTATCCGAATTCGGCAAGAGCCGCTGAAGCGATTACATCATTCTTGGGCGATTCCTCCTGGTTATGGGACGGGATAAAGGACTGCCGAGAGGAGGGCGCAATCTCACTTTTGCAATAATTGCGGACAAGGAATCCTAAGCGCCATAAGTCGTCGCGAAATTACACGCTTTGCTGACTTGGTGACCATAGTACAAAAATCTTGTGCGATGGAAGTGCTTGGAAAACGAAAGTAAATTTTGGGATAATCCAGCCCGAATACATCCCTAGTCCGAAATAAAAGGTGCATCATCACCAAGCACCTGGTTAAACACCAAAAACAAAAACCCCTAAAAAGTGCGGAACCGTCTTGGAGGGTTGGCTAAGCGGACCTGCAAAATTCATAGCACGGGCGCCACTCCAACTCATAGCCTTGAGCATGTTGGATACTCGGCAGGTGGCCAAAAGTGGCGAAGAGCTTCTAGCCTCAGAATCCCAGCCCAGCAACACCGATGCGGTGTTAACAGTCTTGAGACTTTCGCATCAAATAACATGCGGAAGCGAACACTCCATAACCTTGCGAAGTCTACCAAGTAGCAACAATAAATCCATGGGTGACCACGGCTATTACCTTTAATGCCGATGGCGAACCCAAATTCGAACAGCCCGAGCACCGGCCGCATTGGTCCTCGGTCCAATAGTGGGCGGCTTTCGCCTTACAAAGGTACTCATGGATGGCGGCAGCGGACTAAACCTCATCTCTGAGAAACCCTCGAAAAATGGAAATAGGCTGGAACCGCATTGGCGAAGCAGCACAACCTTTAGAGGAATAATCCCTAGCGGGAAGCATGCTGCCGAGGAAAAATCACCTGGGCGTAGTGTTATTTCCCGGGACAATTACAGGTCGAGGAGGTCACATTTCAAGTGGCCCGTTCAGCGACGGATATCATGCTTTATTAGAGGCGAGAGGCATTCACAATTTTCAAGCTATACCCCATTATGGGTACATGAAGCTTAAAATGCCGGACCTAATGGAATCATCACTCTAGCTAGTGATCCGAACATAGCACTCCACAAAAGAAAACAAGACAGCCGCACTTAGCCCTCGAGGCACTATCAAAGCCCTAGCGGCGAGGAACTCACTGCGATCGCTCTCCACGGTGAACGAGGGACGATGTGATACTTGATAAAAGATCCAAGTCCTCTCTTTTAAACCAGCGGATGAAATAGTCAAATTCAAGTCCACCAGCGGACCCTTCAAAGGCGGCCTCCATTGGGGCACAATTAAACCCATGATGTAGGCGCCATTTTCGAGAATTTCTCGAGAAAGCTGGGACATTTTGCATGGCACCCTTGAGACATGCGGGGAATCCCGTCGGCTGGCGAGCACAGCCTAAATATCCTAAAAGTTCAAGCCGATCAAGCAGGCTCTTGGCGCTTTTCGAACCCAAGACAGGCCATGGGAAGGAGCTAGCCAAACTTCGGCAGCAGTTCATCGAGAGATATAAAACATCCGGATGGCTAGCAAACCTGGTGATGGTACCAAGAAGGATAAATCTGGCGCCTATGTGTTGATTTCAAAGACCTTAATAAGGCTTGCCCAAGGATCCCTTCCCCTCCCTCGCAATTGATCAAATTATCGATGCTACTGCAGGACCACGACTCATTGTGCTTCCTCGTGCGTACTCCGGCTACCACCAAATCAAGATGGCGGAGCAGACCAAAGCAACAACATTCATCCTCCATCGGCCCATTCTGCTTCAACACAATGCCCTTGGGCTCAAAACGCCGGCGCAACATATCAACGCATGATTCGGACATATCAGCAAACCGGATCGGCAAAACGGTGGAAGCATATGTAGATGGCGTGGTCGTCAAATCCAAGCATGTCGAAACTCTAGTAGGCGACTTGAGGCTCACATTCGACAATCTTGAAAATATGACATCAAGCTCAATCCGGAAAATGTGTCTTGGCGTTCCCGTAGGAAAGCTCTAGGCTTCATTGTGTCCGGTAGAGGAATTGAAACAAACCCAGCCAAGATCGAGCTCTGTCACAATTGGATATTCAAAGACCTCAAACAAATACAAAAATTATTTGGATGCGTGGCGGCTCTAAGCCGCTTTATTTCCCGTTGGGAGAAAAGGCGTTACCCTTTACCGCCTCCTCCGCCGCACCGAACACTTGAGTGGGCGGATGCACTCGCCATGACGGACTCGAAGAAATAAAAGCCATATTGGCAACAAATCCGGTCTGGCGGCATGGCGTGGGGAACCAATGCTATTATATATCGCGCAACACATCAAGTTATCGGTATGGTGCTCGTTGTCGAGCAGAAAGCGCGGACGGACAGTTCCCTCTTCAAAACCGGTTTATTCGTGTCCTTGTCCTCACTCCATACAAGTCGGTACCCACATTATCAAAAGATAGCATCTACGGTGTTCATGGCATCCGGAAGCTGCGACACTACTTTCAAGAGTGTTCGATAACGGTAGCCTCGAAGTACCTCTAGCGACATTATAAACAACCGCGACCACGGCGGGCGGATTGCTAAATGGGCCATAGAGCTCCTTCCATTCGACATAAACTATAAGCCACGACGAGCTATTAAGTCACAGGTTTTGGCCGACTTCATGGCGAATGGACGAAGCGAACTCCTAAAAGTGCGGCGCATACTCAATTGGATCATGCACTTTGTGGCTCCAAAATGTTGGCGGCACAGGGTTGGCGTCGTCTGGCGTCCCCAACCGAGGACACAGTCCAATCGTCCTTGAGGATAATGTATCGGACTCCAACAAACGCGGCGAATCTGAGGCCCTACCTTGCGGCCTCCGGATGGCGATCTCCATGGGCATTAACGCCTAGAGTGCGCGGGGATTGAACCTCGCGATATCTCAAATAAGCGGAGACTTTGATGCCAAAGATCCGAAAATGGCAGCATACCGTCAATGCGGTCCTAAAAATGTCGGCCGCAGTTGAAGGGCTCGAATTTCATCATATAGTCGGGATAACAACCGGTGGACATATTAGCGCGCATCCCGGTGCAAGCAGCGATGCCGTCCGCCCAACATCTTCTGGAGCGGCTGTTCAAGCCATCCGTACTATGGGAAGAAGTCCGGAAATAACAATCCGGACCCAACCCATTGCCCACCCACGAACACTCTGACGACAATCGGAGGCTCTGCTACGAGATAACACCCCTCGCCCACGAAATAATGGCGGTTATCGCCCGTGGGCGGAACCATTCTAGCCTACCTAACTAGGCAGGAACTCCCGAAGACCAAAATGAGGCCCGCTGCATGATCTGCGGCGATCTAAAGCCTATAAAGTCCATGAGGAGAGCTTTATAAGAAAAGCACAAGGAGTCCTTCAAGGTGTATCTCCAGGAGGAAGGCGAAACCTCTGGCTGAAATTCATGCGGGACTAGGTGGGCACCACGCAACCAGGCCCTTGTAAGCAAGGCCTTCCGTACAAGATTTTATTGGCGGCGGCCCAGGCGCATATCTTGCATGATTTAGTCAACGATCGTGTGGTTGCCAACTTTTGCTAACAAAGCCACATACCACGCCCTCAAAACTATACCCATCACACAGCCGTTCATAGTGCAGGGGCTTGACATGGTTGGACCCCTTAAGGGAGGAACCCACAAGCAAAAATACCTATTGGTCATGGTGGATAAATTCACCAAATGGATAGAGGCCAAGCTTTGTTAAAGCGGCGAATCCGGACGGTGATAGACTTCATATCGAGGGGAGTGCACCGTTCGGTGTCCCCACGGTATCATCACGATAGCGGCACCAACTTCACGGCCGATGAGGTCAAATTATGGTGCAAAAACATGGGCATCAAGCTCGATTACGCCTCGATCTATCACCCTCAAACCAACGGCCAAGTCGGCGAGCAAGCGGTCTAATCATGGCGGCATTAAACCCGGACTAGTGCGGTCCCTCAAGGAATCTAACACGCCTGGGTTGAGGAGCTCGACTCCGTGCTACTGGGCTGCGGACCACGCGAATCGTACTACGGTTCACTATTTTTTATGGTGTCTGCAATGCGAGGCGGTCTTGCCTGCGACATAATTCATGACTCACCTCGTGCGCATGTATGAAGAAAAGAAGCCGAAGCTCGATCGGCGGGACAGTTTGGGCGCATTGGAGGAGGGCTTGATGTGGCGGCAGCTCGTTCCGCATTTTATCAGCAGCAGGCTCGAAGATATCAAAGCGGGAGAATGCGGGGCCAAAGCTTACAGCGTTGGCGAACTAGTTCTATGCCTGCGGACAAGAAAAAAGGACAAACTCAAGCCCAAATGGGAAGGTCCCTTCATCATCGACCAGGTCCGACCGGTGAGCGCATACCGTCTGTGACGCATAGGATAAGCCGACTCGAGCTGAACCCATGGAGCGCAGCCGTCTAAGAAGATTCTCGCCTAAGCGCGGACTCCAGTTCGTCTCCTTCCTCCGTCCACATTTTCTATTTTGCTGTCTTTTATTTCTCTCCTTCCTCCTCCTTCTTCTTGAAGCCTTTAGAGGCTCGTTTGCGCTTTGTTACGCATATATTTGGCCTGTATGCGCTCATTATACACAGGGGCTTCTTTAACGAAGCTTATTTATCTGAGGCTTCATGCCCAACACATCGTCAAACTTCGCATGTACCTTTTATTCACCATTATATGCATCGATATGACTTAAGTTTGGCCAAGCTGGGTTGCTGGCTCACATGCTTACCCCTCGTTCCCGATTGTTCGGCTAGGTGGTAAAGGGAGCACCTCTGCTATATTATTCTTGCCGGGTCAGCGGATGTGTACCTCGGTGGGTGGCCGAAAGCTAAGCGTTCTTAAGGGAATATTGATCGGTGAACTGAAAGATGATTTTAACTATTTACCCATCTGCCCCGGATGATTTTCTGCTTTCCTAGCAGTTTTGACATACACTTTAGGGCATGCATCCCGAAAAGGAACCCATAGCGGAACTATTCTCCACGGAAGATGTTTCTTACTATCCATGTAATATAACATAACTAGTTGGGCACTTATGCGATACAGCAATAATGACCCCTCGCCTTTCTCCATCATGCCCGGTTCTTACATAACCGAGGTATTCGGACACCTCCGGACTATTGGGTCCCGAGGTCGAGCGAAAAGGTCCGCTATGACAAGCGATCTACAATCCGGCTAGAAGACATTTTTATGTCATATTCAATTACATAGTCAACTCGACTAATGGTATTCCTCCTCAATGCCATCTAATAGGCTATCTAATTTACAATCTTCTTTGGGAATACTTGGCCAATTCTACTTGGTACGTACACTAACTTCTGGGATCTCCTTCCCATCGGGCCCACAGGTCCGACCTCGGCCATGTGGTTTGGGTCAGCCTTAAGTGTAGCGTCTTTACCATGGCGAGGCCTCCTGGCGCCTTATTGGCAAACCCGATATCTTCCATAGTCGGAGCGTCGCCGTGCTCCTTGAAGCCACTCTGCCAGCTCCCCAATGCCTTGAGCGGGAGATAGATAGCCACAAGGCACTGGCAACGCCTTTCATCACTGCCGAACTCGTTCGGTGCAGGTACCCGCAGATTCCGGAAGAAGATCACCCGAAGAACTGGGCATCTCCTCCTCGGGGCGACACTGCAGAGCAAACCTACATACATGTTTATGTTAGTCGCCTTCCTGCGAACTCTTTCAAAGTTTGCTCAAGCACTTCTGAAAATGCCGCGACAAAGCCCGTCGATTCTCCTTCTGGTCAGACAACTGAGCACGAACATCCTTTAGTTCCTCACCCTGGTTGGGTGTTGGCATCTTGGAGGTTATTTTCTCTGCCGCACCCTCGTAAGCACGCTCTCGCCCTGACCTTTAGCTGGCGCAAGAGCTGTTGCTTGTCCGGATCTAGTCGGCGCCATCTGCAATATTTTTTTGTCGGTTTACACACGCCGCACTTCATAAACTATTTATCTTTTGAAGCATATATTACGGAGAGGGTCTCTGTGGCTCCCCTATAGCGGCTAGTCTTGGCCTCAAGTTGGGCCTTGCATTCTTCAAGCTCTGGGACGATCGGGTATTCTTTTTCATAAGATCCTGCATAACAAATGATCCTTAAATCAGTTATTCTAACTATTTTAAGTCTCAGAGACTCTTGGCATATATAAGCTATCAAATTTCCTCACCCATTATGTCCTTTACATCTTTTGCTCAAAGTAGCTCTGGCTAGACCATCTTGGCGGCAGCAGTGCACATCTCCAATTGAAGGCATTCAAGGCCTCTTGGGAGAAACATGTCAACGAAGAACTGTCGCCCGGCGCATGTGATTCATGGGCTCTCCACCTCGAGTTGGTGGCGGACAATTTGTCGGCATCCTCTCGGAGGAGCATCCAGCGCCGCCTCGTGCTTCGCCTCCGCTTCCGGACCCAGCTTTGGAGCACTGGCTGGCGGAGGTTCGATTGGCAACCTCTCCGGACTCGGTCCGGTGGCGCTCTTTCTGAAAAGAGCACCAGCGTTAATACGCCTTCAGGAATCAATCACGGGAATATGGTGACCGCCATACCGTTGCGGTGAAGTCTCGATCCGGACCGCACTTCTTTTTATCTGCGGGGCCGTTGCCCCCTGTTGGCTAGCCCGCAGTGGGCTCGGCTTCTGCCTCGAAGGCACCCCCTGCGAGAAACACCATTGGTATCGGTGATCAAAAAGTTAGCACGGATGGGTCATTATCCAGTATTGGACCTCGGTCTGGTTACACATGGTGGAAGTATTCGGGGTGTCGCCGTAATAGCAACCAAAGCATTATCGATGCTAAGTTGGCGGAACACCCGTCGATCAACTCCACCTTTATATCCGGATCCTCTTGGAGGCTGATCGAGGGCGTTCGGATCCTCGGGTTGTGAAGGCGGGCTGTGTATCTTCTCCACGGTCCGTGCTTGATCCTGTGCGAAACCATGAAATGAGAATATTTAATCGGGACATGGATCGGACAGGCCAAAAAGATGTTTGCTTACCCAACCGAGGATTATCGAAGAAAGCTTCGCTCGATGGATTGTGGAGAAAATCCTCCTCCTCCCCTTCATACATGGCGAACAAGGTCTTCACCGATTCGGTGACCGATCCACAGCCCTTCTGCGACCATGGCGGGTAGCATCGTCCTCCCGTTGTAGTCCCACATGGGGTGGCCCCTATATTGAAGCTGCCCTCCCTCATAATGCAGATTGCCATGACTCAATCATGGTCAATCCGGCATGAGCAGATAATCTTATTCGGCTCATCAAGTAAAGGACATCCGATCATTTTCCCTCTGCGGGGGCTCCGCGCGCGAGGCTTAGGCAAGCTTCTTGAGAGGAGCGTTGCTAAACTCCGGAAGGCCGATCCGAGCGAGGATCCGGCGGCGGGGCGTCCTCCATGTAAAACCATTCGAGGCGAGTCTTGGACACCTTCTTCGGGGTTCCGGATAGATATCCGGTCCCAGCGATCGCCATAGTTCGCTCCGCCCACTTGATATATTGACCCCTCATGAGAGCAGGGGTACTAGGCAGAATAATCTCTTCCACAATGCAAAATGAGCCTGAATGCCCAGAACAGTTCGCAAAGGGCCATGAAGCCAGCGATGTGCAAAATGGAGGCGAAGTAGGTGGAATTCTGGCTGGAGCATTAGAACTCCAAGAGCCCCGGAGAAAGCGAATGGATTGGAAATCACGAGTCCTCTTACTAGATAAGATATGAAGCATACCCGCTCTCCTTTAGAGGATTGGGGACACTCTCCGCTTTCTTTCGCCCTTGTGGGTGGCAAGTCCGGCTCGAACCCGAAACCATGAAGGCGGAGGAAGAAATCCTTAGTTTGGAGTAAACTAGCTCGCTATCGGGTGAGCATACCTCCCAATTCCCAGGCTGAGGGCTGGGAGCAAGAGAAGGAGGAGCAATCATTGTCCATGATGGAATGGGCCTTGGTGGAAGCACTCAATGAAAGCTTCATCGAAGGGAGGATGGTGTGACTCAGATCTACATCTCGCCCCTTTATAGGCGGCTCATTTGCACCTTCGGGAGTAAGTGTAAAAATACCTACGCTTTTCGCATTCATTCAAACACGTGTTAGATGGCCATTATTGGGCGTAGAAGCCAAGGGCGCATCATTTATCGAAGCGGGACACTATTACGACAAGTATATGGAATTTGGAGAAGAACCCGCCTCGCAATGCCGAAGACAATCAACGGCCGGACTCATCGTCATTGAAGCCTGGTTGAGAGCTCTTGAGGAGTCGGATTAGGGGGTGTCCGGATAGCGAACTATAACCGTTGGCGGATTCTGGACTATGAAGATACAAGATTGAAGACTTATCCAGGAGTGCCGATGGGACTTTCCTTGGCGTGGAAGGCAAGCTTGGCGTCTACGGATATGTAGATCTCCTACCATTGTAACCGACTCTGTCTAACCCTAACCTATCCGGTGTCTATATAAGAGGAGGTTTTTAGTCCGTGGGGCGAATAACAATCATACCATAGGCTAGCTTCTGGGGTTTAGCCTCCTCGATCGTCGTAGATCTACTCTTGTACTACCCATATCATCAATATTAATCAAGCAGGGTAGGGTATTACCTCCATCGAGAGGGCCCGAACCTGGGTAAAAACATCGTGTCCCTTGTCTCCTGTTACCATCGCCTAGGCGCACAGTTGGGACCCCCTACGAGATCCGCCGGTTTTGACACCGGCAGATTAGCCCTAGTGGCTTCTTGGGGAACATTGTGCCTCCACACCGCTCTATGAGCGTACTTCCCTCAAAGGAAGGAACTTGGTAACACATCCTCGTCTCCACCGGCTCCACTCTTGGTTATCTCATCCCTTTACTTGTGCAAGCTTATTTTTGTTATATTCATTGCGTGCTTGTGTGTTTGTGATTGTTGCATCATATAGGTTGTCCACCTAGTTGCATATCTAGACAACTTACCTTGATGCAAAGTTTAATTTGGTAAAGAAAAGCTAAAATTGTTGATTGCGTATTCACCCCCTCTAGTCAACTATATCGATCCTTTCAATTGGTATCGAGCCTCGTCTCTTTTTAAGGACTTTACCGTCGAAGAGTATAGTTGACGTCATAGGCGATGTAGGAGAGCACTCCGGTGCGAATCCGATATAAATCTATGGGAGATAGAATAACTTCGATCTCATGTGAGGAATTCAATGTGGTGTTGGACACATTGAAAACCTCCATGACGACCGAGTCAAAGACATGTTTAAGGAATTCTTAGAAGGGCTTAAACTTCCCACAGCGCCCGTGAAAGTGGGTGATCCGCCAACATGGGAGGCGGATGCTAACCCGACAAGGACAGGGCTCCTATGTCTAGTGGTAAGAATGGCACGGCATCTTTGCCCATGTGCAACCTCCACCCGTTTATGGTGGACTGATTCCTTCTACTCATTTGAATCATGCGGTCCTCCCACCAAGATTGATAAAAGGAGGATTTTGATTCTTGGGTCTATCGTTTTAGCGTCATTTAAATCATGTGAACACTAACCTTTGGAGAATCATTGAAGAAGGTTTTTATCTCACATGACGAAGACAACTTCACTCCTAGAGAAGCCGTGGATGATCAATTCAATGAAAATGCTCTCTTCATCATCCAAGAAGCAATCCTTCTCGAAGACCTCCGCATCTTGGCCCTACTCATTGGCCAAGAAGCTTGGCACAAAGTGGTTTCCCTCTATCGGGGAAGCGCAAGCATTCAACATTCAATTATGAAGTGGTACAAGATGAAGCGATGAGGTTTGCAATGAAAGAAGATGAAGAACCTCGTGAGCTCTATCGGAGAGTTACCAAGCTCGCGGTCTCTCTCGGGATCATGGAAGTAAGGACACGGATGACAATTGGATCAAGCGCAAAATTTCTCAAAGGCAATGATGCCCTACCACAAAGCCATGTCCTCCGTCATCCGTCAAAGCCGGACTTTCACACCTTGTCCTCAAGTGATGTGTTGGATGAGTTTGTGGCTATGAGCATATTGGACAAGACCGCCCGACAATGCGGTGCTTCCTCCCAAAGGGCAAAGGGACCCAACCTTGCATTGAAGGCCAAGGTTTGTGTCAAAGAAGAAGAAGAGGAGGAAGAATAGGAGAGCAACCTCGAAGATCTGAAGTATGCCTATCATGAACACATGGCCCTTGCTTCAAGGCAATTTTGGAGCAAGAATAACTCAAGGCCCAACTTCAACAAGAGCAGCTCAAGTGGCGCAAAGGGGCAAGCAGCAGTGAGGACTTGCTTCAATTTTGGCAATGTGAGTCATTTTGTTCGGAGTGCCCGTATGAGAAGAGGGAAGACAATGGTGGCAAGCTCATCCGTGTAGGACAAGGCCAATCTTTCCCCAACAAGAGCAACTTCACCAGAAGACTCCTCACAAGGCTTTGGTGGTACAAGAAGAGTACAATGAGGATGATGATGATGATGAAGATGGTGAGTCGATTGCCATGGCCTCCGTTGCCATTCTGACGACTCCTCGTGTGTCTCTCTTGACTCACCCAATGAAACATCACCTAAAGTGCCTCATGGCTAAAGCCACCAACAAGGTAACCCCAACATCAAAACTACCATCATCAATCATTCTTCTTGACGAGATTGCATTGATGAACATGAGTGTCGGTGTCAAAACGGCGGATCTCGGGTAGGGGTCCCGAACTGTGTGTCTAAGCGGATGGTAACAGGAGACAAGGGACACGATGTTTTTACCAGTTGGGGCCCTCTCGATGGAGGTAAAACCCTACTCACCTTGATTAAAATTGATGATATGGGTAGTACAAGAGTAGATCTACCACGAGATCAGAGAGGCTAAACCTAGAAGCTAGCCTATGGTATGATTGTTGTTAAGTCCTCTCGGACTAAAACCCTCGGTTTATATAGACACGGAGAGGGCTAGGAGTTACGAGTTGGTTACAATGGGAGGAGATCTACATATCCATATCGCCAAGCTTGCCTTCCCGCTAAGGAAAGTCCCATCCGGACACGGCGCGAAGTCTTCAATCTTGTATCTTCATAGTCAAGGAGTCCGGCCAAGGTTATAGTCCGGCTATCCGGACACCTAATCGAGGACTCCCTCGGTAGCCCACGAACCGGGCTTCATGGCGGCGAGTCCGGTTACCAGATTGTCTTGACATTGCAAGCGGGTTCCTCCTCTGAATACTTCATAGAATATTTTGAACACAAGGATAGTGTCGGCTCTGCAAAAATAAGTTCCACATACCACCGTAGAGATAATAATATTTACACAAATCCAATCTGCGGCGTATTCATGGCGTATTCCACCCGCGAAGCCAAGTAACTATTGAATCGTTTCTTTGTCCCACCTCGGCGCATTTAAGCGAGGCGGTTTCCTTGTACGTCTTGTTGAAGCGGAGATCGTGTCCCTTATTCGGGATTCTCATCAATACGGTATGGGTAACCCAACCGTGCCATTAATTCTGAGCGCTTGGGGATAGCGAGTTTTACCGAGGCTGGTGGGGGCACGTAGTTTCGTCCGCCCATATAAGGGGATAAGGATCCGCCTTTTCCATCTCGCCTTCTTCCTCCTTTGCTTATCCATTTCGGCGATCGAGCTCCGGCGCCCAGTCCGCATCCCACCTCAGCCTTCTCCAGCCATATGCAGGCGGGAGGCAAGTGGATGGTCTCCTCCATCACGGAGGACACATCAAAAGGTGAGGAAAGCCGGATACTTGTCCAATGACGCCGTGCACCAGCTCCCAGACGAGGGCAGCTCATCCCACCCGGGCCCCATGAGAGGTGGTGTTCCTCACCATTTCCTCCAGGGACTAGGTTTCCCTTCACCCATTTGTCCAGGGGCTCATGTTCTACTCGGCCTGGATTTCCCGATCGGCCCCGAACTTCATCCTCAACATCTCGGCGTTCATCGTGGTATGCGAGCCGTCCTCTGCATCCAGCCCCCCTTGACATGGCTGAAGACCTTCAATGTCAAGCCCGAAGGTAGTGGGCGGCGCCAGCGAGTGCGGTGGTGCCATGGAGGGCAAGATGCCCAACATCCTATGGCTCGAGGACTCCTTCGTAGAGACCATAAAGGGTGGCAATCGGGGTGGTTCTACATCACCGAGCAGCGTGACCCTGAATGGGCAGCGGCCCCAATTCGATCGGCATCCCTCGCGGCTCACTTCACGGAAAGAAGGGGCTGTCGTGGGGTAATTGGAAGAGCTGACGGACTCCAAACCTGCGTCAAAACACTGGTGAGCAAGAAGCTCAAACTGTCGTCAGCGTAGTCAGTCATGCTCATCGCGAGATCCTCCCATGCCAACAGCGGGCTTTCAGCTAGTGGGAGTTCGATCCGGCACAACACGAACCAAGCGGCTCTTGACACTACGTCGAAAGCGCTGGAAGGTGCTATTCAAAGCGCGCCGAGGCTCCGCATCCGCTCTAGAGGATCGAGGATTCATTGGTTGCGACATCAGAATAACACGGTAGCTATTTTACCCTTTATGGGATACTTGTTTTCATAGTTTGACTCTATCGGGATCTAAACTTCCTTACCTTTGACAGAGATTGGCGAGAAGGCGTCCGGGCGGATCAGCTGTCAGAACTCCCTTGCTGATGACCCAGCGGGCGCGCTTGGCGAGGCTGCTGGTTCGGCGCCTTACATGGTGCCGGAGAAGAAACCAGAAAGAAGGCCACGGAACTCGAAGAGTTCCCGGCGCTAATGATGTTGGACTCATCGTCCGATGACTCGAGGCGGACTCCTCCCAGCGAGGAGGAGGAAGAGGTCTCTCCCGGTGGGGGAGAGAAGAAAAAAGGCCCCCAAGCTGGGGGGCGGAGATCAAGAAGGAAGGACCCTTCCTCCGGACTACTCCTGCTTGCCGGCGATGGTGAAGGCAGTGGCCATCAGGGGCCAAGCCCCTGGCAAAATCGTAAATATCTGGATGCAGAATAACTCATGGCGTTCCTTTATTGCACAGTATCTTCGATGCGAATATAATCATGCAGTCCGCCCGAGCCAATTGGCGTGTCGTCGAAACAACTCCTTAAGCTGCGTCGGATGTTAATACACTTCACTTCATTACGCCTCCTCCCCTCCGCGCTGTGGATGATGCGGGTGGCGTCCCAAAAGGGCCAAGCCAGGAGGAGGTGGTCTGGGCGCCGAAAGCGACCCTCCGGACTCGGCGCAAAGGGAAAAACCCGGAGGCTCAAGTCGGCCATGGGCGGACACTTATGGAACCCGGTGGTTCGGAGTCCGGCAAGTGCCCCCTAGTAGAGAAAGGCAAGCCTCGGCGCTGGTGACCTCCGTCCAGCGGGGCACGGATAATCTTTTGGAGGTGTAGCGCCTCCATCGGCGAGCACCGCACTATTATGAGTCCGGTGATCGGAAGGTTCGATCCCCAGGCGGGCTGGCTGAAGCTGTGCTAGCCTTCTAACAGGCTTTGAGTATGTATTTAAGATATGTAAAATATTACGCATAGCGGTAGCCCCGATGCTCGGTTTGGTGTTGGAAGAAAATCGAGCGAGGATCAAAAAGATATCTGTAGAGTCTAACATAAGTATGTCAATATGGGAATGCAGGCTCTGGCTGTGACCTCTGCTTTGCCTTGATTGCGGAGGTCGATCGTTAAGCGAGCCTCGGCGGTTCGAGAATGAGCTCGGTCTTGCCAGAAGCAGCTCGAGGCCAAGGAAGGTAAGTAATACCTTATGTAAGTATATAAGAAAGATGTGGTTGCAAAAATGACAGGACCAGCGTGAGTATTCGGGGGCCACAACCCAGGTGGCAACCACGAAGAAAGCGCTGTCAAGGCGAAGAAAATGCGGCCATGGGCATCGGCGAAAGAAAAGCAAGAAGCGGCAATTGGCGGCGCTGCAAAAACTCGAGGCTCGTGAAAAACATGAGAGTTTGGGCTTGACTCAAGACTAGAAGTCGAGCACCTCTGCCTTGAGTGCGAATCTGCAAGGCGAAGCCCAAAAAGCCCTCCGAAATTGGGCGATGAAGAAGATAGCGGCGGGTAAGGCATTCTTTATACAAAAGCAAGCGCGTGAAAGTGAATTACTTATTACTTACCCGAGTCGAGCTCTCCGGAGCATTCGCCAGAATCTGCCCATGATGTGTCGGTAGCTGCCGCCTACTACTAGGGATGAAAATGGAGTGACAAGTTTCCGCTTTCCGGAGGAAAAATGGAAGCGGAGAAAATATAAGCGAAAATGGAAATTTACAAAATGGAAATGGAAATGTAATTTTTATGCGAAGCGAAACAAAAAGCGAATGGTGTTTTCGATGAAACACTGCGTATAAACGGAACATTCCATTTCGGTTAATATGGAATTTCTGTTTCTACTATAGCCTCATAGCTACTTTGTAGCCAACTACCAAACAACACACAATGACACGATGAGTAGAATGAGCAAAATGTATCATTTGAATACCAACTTTTACTACCACACACACTACTCGGCTAGACTATATACACGAATTGTCATGTACTACTACAATACTACCCTATGTTGCAGACACAACCATATTAATTTGTAGCCATGTTAAGAATTCCATCAATTTGTTTTTTTTTTATACGTATTTCTCTATGATTCAAGGGGTTTAAGTTACGGTCAACACACCAGTTTTGTTTCCGTATCCGCTCTGTATTAAGCTTCATGTTTGTTTCGGTAGTATCTGTTTCGTATTCGTTTCCGGGTTTACGTATGTTGTTTTTATACTGCAAAAAATATGAAAACAAATGTGGTAGCAACCAGTTCCGTCCGTTTCGCGCGTTTTCATCCGTACCTACTACTAGGGCGAGGAGGGCTCGGCGGAGAAGGTGTTACGGTCTCGGTATCTTTGAGGCGGACACGGTGTATAAGCGACCAGTGAAGCAGCTGATCGAGCTCCATAAGGTGGCGAACAGGCCATGAAGAATATATAGTCCAGCTATGGCACAGGGAGGTCATGCACAGGAGCTACTTTGGGCTGGTGAGGCGGTGGCGGATGCCTGTCCATGACTTGAAGTCATCAAGCGCTCCGATATGCATCGAAGGCGCCCGTAGGGCCTTACATGTTAAAGTGCACTAGGGCAAGATGGATCTTGAGAAGCGGGTGACAGATGGGCCACCATGGGTGAGGAGCATCATAAGCCGAGATGTATTATGAGGCGTCTGAAGGGTGCCGCCTTGTGGCGGATAAGAATGTTCCAAGGATGTAATTTATGAGTAAACTCGCTCGTGTTATCTGTGTGCTTTGAAAACTTGTTCATATGCACTAAGCAACGCTTTTTGAATTTAAAATATTACCTTACATGCGGCCGTTTATTAAATCTGAGAGATGGCGAGTAAATGCGTCTTACGCCCCCCATGCCAGTCTTTGGGTGTTTGGGATAAACCTGGCGCTCTTGTTCCCATTCTTGGGTCCTTGAGAGGCGCTCAACACAGAACAAGGCAATGGGACTATAATGCTTTATCACTCTCACTTAGCCATAGAATTCTATAATTTTAAATTTGGTGAAGCCCCTAGTATTCGGAAGCCGAGTTGAGGCGCTATCACGCCTAGGCGGACAAAGCCAGCTCCTCTCTCTAAGCCGCATAAGTCTTTAGGGACTCAAAACCTCTTGAACAACGACCAACTCTCGCCCTATCATGGCCGGTTAGTTTTAGCTTTCTCTCTTGAGGTGCTTAACCCAGCTCAACGGGGCACAATCGCGTGGTTCTCCCAGCGCTACCTTAGCCGATATAGCGGGCGTAAGGTACCAAAACAATGGATCTGGGTAAACCCAACTATTGACCCAAGACATGATTCGGAGCGATGCATATAATGCTATAAGTTTGGGGTGCCGCTTTTCGTGAGAGTGTTGAACTTCTCACACCATATTACAGGTACTTAAGGCCCTAGTGTATTGGCCGTACCAAAGTATGCAGTTGCATAATGTCATAACTGAACATATTGAAATAAAAAGGAATGCAATAATAGACAAAAGCTATGTATTGTTTTATTAAAGCAGCTACTTGGTAAGCGAGCGATACAAATAGTGCAATAAGCAAGAGATTGGACTATTTGACATGTCCCCCTCCAGGGGCGAGCTGCGGGATGGTATGTAAAACAGGTATTTAAGTCGTTATAGAGACCACCTTGACATTTGGCGTAGCTTCTGCCTCCTGGCTGTTGCATCGTGTGTTGGCGATTATACTGCGGACATGCCTTCGGAGTGGAGTCCTGAAAGTAAGAAAAAGAATGACAAAATTGGGATCCCCTAGTGCGGTTGAGCGCATTTTGGGCATGCCGTGGTCGTGCCCCTCCCCTATGCCCATGGTATTTCCAGGGCGTAATTATGTCAGCGTAATCTTGGTTCGCAATTTAGCGAGGGCTGGGGTTGGGGCCGCATTGCTACGCGTGCTCCGGAATGTGCCGAGCCGGTCTTGTTGTAGAGTTACTCGAGGCGGCGCAGCGGTGTCGGACGTTTAATCTTGGTTGGAAATTGCCTTGAGAGGCTACTTTGTACTTCCGCGCGAGGTGTAGCGTATGCTCCTCCGTTCGGAGAGGCGTTCGGTGTTTCCATTGACCGTAATGACTCCTCGAGGGCTGGCATCTTGAGCTTGAGGTATGCGTAGTGCTGCACGCATTGAACTGCAAATCACGGTTCGTCCGAGCAGTCGCGTGATATGCTAAGCTGCGGAGCAGGACTATGTCAAGATTAACTCCCTCGCTTGATTATCCGAGGATCGAAGACCACCTCAAGTGTAGCTGAGCACTGCAGTTGGCCTCTACACCTAGTATGCGCCTTTAAAGGTCGTCTTTGTGGTTTAATCCTTGAGATCTATGCCCATTTTCAGCACTGTATCGATGATAAAGCAGGTTCAGGTTGCCGCCGCCAGTCCATAAGGACTCTAGTGAGGTGAAATCCGTCGGTGATTGGGTCTAGTACCAATCGGCGAATCCGCCATGCGGATGCTAGTGGGGTGGTCCCTTGATCAAGGTGATCGGGCGGGGAGGACCATGGGTTGAACTTTGAGGCGTGGCTCCAGCATATCGTCCACGAGTGCGCTTACGCTCCCTTTTGGGTATGTGGGTTGCGTATATCATGTTCATCGTCCGCACTTGTGGGAAGCCCTACATCCCCTATTGTTCGGCGGCTGGGGATCCTCCTCGTCATCGCTATGCAGCCCCTTGTCACTGTTTTCGGCATTTAACTTGCCTGCCTGCTTGAACACCCAACAATCCCTGTTGGTGTGATTGGCTAGTTTTTCGGGGGTGCCGTGTATCTGGCATGAGCAATCAGTATTCGGTCCAAACTGGGCCGGGCCGAGTGTTTCTTTTAAATGGCTTTTTCCGCTGACCGGGTTTAGAGCCTCTGAATCGGCATTAACTCCGTATCCTCGGCATTCTGCCGTTAATGCGGTGCTTGTGCTTGTTGCGGCGCGACCTGCCATTGGTATCCTTGGTATCCAATTACAGGGCTCTTGGTCGTATTATTACTCTGAGCTAGCCAGCTGTCTTCTCCGCAAAGTGGGTCATGAGTGTTGTGAGGGCTGCCATGGATTTCGGCCTTTCCTGTCCTAGGTGCCGGGCAAGCCACTCGTCCCGGATGTTATGTTTGAAGGCTGCGAGGGCCTCTGCATCCGGACAGTTGACTATTTGATTTTTCTTGGTTAGGAACCGTGTCGAGAATTATGCGGCGATTCCTCTGGCTGCTGAATGATGTGGCTTAGGTCGCCGATGCGGTGGCCGCACATAGGTGCCCACAGAAATTGTCGAGAATCGGCTGGGTCCTCCCAACAACCAATTGACTCTCTTTGGCAAGCTGTTAAGCTAATCTTGAGCTGGTCCTTTAAGCTTGAGTGGGAGGTATTTGATGGCGTGTAGATCATCACATGGGCCATGTGGATATGAAGGAGATAATCCTCGATCCACACGCGGGATCGATGTGCCATCGTATGATTCGATGTTCTGGGTTTGAAACCCTCGGGGTTTGATGATCCACTACTTCATCATGAAGCATAGTGGGTGTCTTGGCACCTCTGTCTTTGGGCTATATCACGGCGTAGCTCGAATGAGCTTTGTCTACTTTGTTCGGCCCGGCGGATTTGCTGTATCCGGCATAGCGGTTGTAATCGTCACGTGTCGTAGGGCGCCCGCGATCCGTGATCGATCTTGTTTGCCTTGCCTTGTCCTCAATATATCTCAGCTAGTGCGGCGCATTTCCCGTGCCTTGGTATTCTTTGGCGGCCAGAGAGTGCGGCTTGGCGGAGGGCGAGGCCTCTGTCCATGTGACCACGAGGTGGCGGTCGGCCGCGTCGTGAGCTGGTGATGTAGGTTTAGGTGCTTCCTCCTCTAATCGGGGTAACAGCCTGCGCTGTGGGTAGCTCTTGGAGGGGTGTTCGAGTTCGTACTCTTCGGCCGCAAGGACTTCAGTCCATCTGTCGGCTAGCAAGTCTTGGTCAGCTCTAAGCTGTTGCTCTTTTTCTTGAAGCTGCTGCGCCGTGGCCATAAGCCTGCGTTTGAAGCAGCTCTTGTTCGGCGGGATCCTCGAGGCACGACAAATTCGTCATCGTCGAGGCTTGCCTGCGTCTTGAAGGAGGCATGTAATTATCATCCTCTACCTCTCTGTACTGCGCTCTCTCATGAGGGTTGGCTTCTCCATCCTCATGCTAAATTCTGCTGGAGGGGTTGTCTTGGACTTTGTCAGGGGTGTTATTATCTCCCGTGCGGAATCGCCGTTTTTGTTTGGCGGGATTTAGGCGGGCGCTTGCGTGGCGTCGGCAGCTTAGGTTGCTTCTTGGAGGAATTGATCGCCGTTGTTCCATCGCCATTCCCTTCTTTTGGAATTGTCCACCATGTATATGTCATATGGAGGTGGCCTTCCGTGCCTATAGGCGCTGGTTCTTGGTAAATCTCTGCGCCGAGCGTCCATACCGTCGATGTCTTTGGATTTAAGTCGAGCATGTCGGTTAAATCGGCGGCGGTGGCTACAAAGTGGGTGGTGGGTGGGCTTTGAATTTCTTAGTCGTCCACATCCCAACCTTGCTGACCATAGATTCGGCGGGGCTCTCTGAAAAAGAGAGACTTTAGTGAATTCAGAATGTCGCCCGAAGGCGAAGTCTTTGAAAAAGATGTCACGGCGAACTCCATGATCGGCGTCCAATCGGATTTGATCGGAAGGGGCGCGGAAGGTTCAGAGTCCGGAGAGGATTCCGGCACCTTGGAGTCACGAGCTTCACAGAGGACAAGGCTGGTGTTCAGCTCGATCACCGTAGAGATTGCAGCCCCGGCGGTGTCCAGCCACCGTCCTCGATTGGTAGCGGCGAGCTCCGAGCTAAAAGTCGGGCCCGGACACGAATGCGGCCTCCAGGGCCTTTGTTGGCGGCGAGCTAGATCATGCCCATCGTAACACTACTGGCCCTTCGGCTGCGGCTCGAACCGTCGAAGATCAAGTCTCCAGCGGACGTCGGCCGTGTAGATTGATCCGATGGCCAGGCGTAACTTCGATCTGCTCGGATGGCCAAGCGAATTGCCGCGGTTGCAAAGTCGCCCGAATGTGAAGATCTGTCCGGAGAAAAGTCTCAACCTGGACGCGCATCGTTGTTGATGATCGGAGGAGCCATCGGGCCTAAAGATGGCGACACGGAGAGGAACTCTCAGCAAAGCACCAATGTCGGTGTGTCAAAACCCGGCCCGGATCTCGGGTAGGGGGTCCCGAGCTGTGCGTCTAAGCGGATGGTAACGGGAGACAAAGGACACGATGTTTTACCGAGTTCGGGCCCTCTTGATGGAGGTAAACCCTACTCCTGCTTGATTAATATTGATGATATGGGTAGTACAAGAGTAGATCTACCCACGAGATCGAGAGAGGCTAAACCCTAGAAGCTAGCCTATGTTATGATTGTTGTTAGATCCTACGGGACTAAAACCCTCCAGTTTATATAGACCTTGGGAGGGCTAGAGTTACCACAGTCGAGTCACAATGGGAGTAGATCTACATATCCATATCGCCAAGCTTGCCTTCCTTCCACGCCAAGAGAAAGTCCCATCGGACACGGAATGAAGTCTTCAATCTTGTATCTTCATAGTCCGAGGTCGGCTAAAGGTTATAGTCCGGCCATCGGACACCCTAATCCAAGACTCCCTCAATGGGGAACTAATGTGGAGAGAATGAGTTTGAGGCCTTTATGGGTAAACTCAAGGGCAAATCAAGAAGCGCCGTTGCTCTCTTGGAACAACTTAGTGAAGCCAATGACGCGATCGAGCTCTCGAAGAAACCATCTCTAAGATGGAGAGGCATAGTCGTGACTATGCCGAGTGAGATTAGGATCTTTCCAATGCTCTTGAGGAAAGGCGTGGTCTTTGTTTGGCTCTTTAGAGGTCACTAGCGATGATCATGCTAAATTGAAGAAAGATCTTGATCATGCTCTTGTTTTGTCTCGTGTGCTAAGCTCCAAGAAAAGCGAAAGTTTGGGGTTGATCTTGTGTGGGTGTACTAGGTAGGGGTACCCTAGTATCCCGAACTACGTGCCAGACGATTACAGCCCCAGAGCAAGGCTTGCTGTGTGGCCTTAAGGTCCTCCACGGCTCCATTGGAGCCATTCAAGGCTCAAAGTATTTAAGTCAAGGAGACAAGGCCCGGCAAGAGAGGCTGCATGGGAAGGCCAACTCAAGGCACCTAGGAGACAAGGGCCCCGACAAGAGGGCTTGCCGGGAAGGCCGGTGGCGACAAGCTTCGGACCAGCGACAAGGCAGCTGACGACAGCGGCAAGGCACTTGCAGCGGAGACTCCATATCTGTAACTACGCTCCAGCCGTCCTGGCGTGTGGCCACAGGACCTTTCAGGTCTTGGCGTGGCAGAGGCTGTGCGTCCGGTGAAGATTGATGGTGGCAGTCTTGACAAGATTGCCATCGTGTGCGCGGTGGCATCCACAATGATCCCTTTCCGCCTTGTTTTGGCGACATAGGCGGGCATTTAATGCCTTTGTCCACTGCCAACCGCAACTCATTTTCCCTTTTTGCCCTTGTCTACGTTGCCACCTGTCGGTGACCCCTTGAGCATATAAAAGGAGGCCCATGCGCAACGTTGAGGGGGGTTCAGACACTCTCACGCTAGGTCTCATTAGCAGCTGGAGTATACTGTAGCTCTCAGCGCTCCATAGCAAGAACACAATACAATCAGACAAGCAGCAGTAGGAGTATTATCTCTCCGGAGAGCTCCGAAGCTGGGTAAACTGCTTTCGTGTGCCTCGCCTCGATCTGCTCTTGTGCGACCTCCGCCCCCACCGAACGAAAAGGGGCTCGGTCCGCGGTCCCATAGGTGTTCGTGGGTCCGATCAACTTCCCGACATCTTTGGCGCGCGCCGGTAGTGGCGTCGAGGCTGTGTGAACCTGATCCGGCGTTCACACG
Source organism: Aegilops longissima (assembly GCA_021605205.1). NCBI lineage: Eukaryota > Viridiplantae > Streptophyta > Magnoliopsida > Poales > Poaceae > Aegilops > Aegilops longissima. Next base: position 29,851 of record JAHIAM010004859.1, read on the forward strand.
AGCAACATCTTCATTATCTTCATCGACATGCCACGAAGAAGAAGGCTTGGCGTGACCGAATCCGTCCGTTGATCCCACCACCACTTGGAAGCGAGCCGGTGGTGGGGTGAGGCATGGCGGAAGGCGAAATGGCGGTGAGGGGCTCATGATGCTGCCAAGTCCAAGGACAAGTAGCGCAGACCTCGGCGTCCGTACATGCACGCGCCAATCTCAAGAAGTAGCGGGACCCGTAACAGCGTGGTATTCCACATACCATCGCTTTCGTTGGACCAAGATCGAGCTAGTGGATCTCCGGATGCTCAAGGCCAACATGCATGCAGGCTGGCGCGAAGCGAAACACGATCGCTGCCGACTCTGCTCCTTCTAACATAGTTAGGAGTCGAGCATATCCGCTCCTCGCACCGTTAACCACTTGCCACCCACCACTCCGGCGAGAAGCTTTGGCGAGAACTCAACTGCTCCTAGATTACCCACCAACAGCCGACAAGGTCGATTAATGGAGAGCCACCATCGAGTCTCATCGGCTTTAGCAGCGGCACTCCGCGACAACCCGACTACATCGCTGCCTTGGCAAGAGCTGCATAGCTTACACGGGGTGGCGGCAGAGGCAGTGGAGAGTGCAACCACCATGCATTCTCCACCCGAAGGCCAAGATCGCCCGACTTGGCGGATCCACCTCGGCAGCGACTCCCAGCTCGTCATCAGATCCATGAGCTACATGCGCGATCAGCGCCAAGTTCTTCCTGACGACGGCAGAAGGCGCTCGAACTTCGCATCGGCGCCGAAGAAAGCGGCGTCGATCCGACCAGCGGCTGGGCCCTGTCGACATGCATGCGCCCGAGAGAACGGGCGACTTGCCGTCTGCGGTAGGTTGCCCTGCGTTCACTCGTGAGCTGCGGCAAATCGATGGCCCAGCAAGAAAATTCAAGCGGGCGTGCGGAGAAATGCGGCGGCAAGAGCGCATCCGTGGAGTTCCTCGACATCTACACCATTGCGGTGCAAGCTGTCCGAGTAGGGGCGGCAAGATTACGGCCAACTACTTCCAGCTGGTACTCAAGCCCAATGTCGGATCTTGGCTCATGCACTTGCGGACAACTCCATATCCTCTTGGGCAGATCGTGCCATCGGTTTATCGGCGCCTTCACGGCGGTCACAAACCCATGGCCAAAGCGACCTTCATCGCTAGCCCGAAGGAAGGAGAACCCTGCGCCAAGTACATTCGGAGATTCAGCCGTGTACGACGCAACATCGGATGTCCACCTGCCCGGATGATCGGCGCGTTCCATCGAATGTGCGAAACCGGAGGATCACGGTAGGAGATGGCGATGTGCAAGATCAGAGATGTCGATGAGATATATGCCGACAAGTGTGCACATCTTTGAGGAAGGAGAGACTCCCGGAGAGAATCACGAAGCAGCAGGATCGGCGGTGAGGAGGCCGCCGGCGAAAAGCCGGCCGGAACAACGAGAAAAAGAAAGGCAAAAAGTGCTAGTTGTCGGCGATCCGTCAGGGAGGTGGCGTAAAGAAAGCCAAAGTTGGTAACTCCGGCAAGGAGGTTGCAGGCACCAATTGCCGGAGGCTGTGGCGGTCGCCGACAAGCGGGGCGGCTCAATAAGCGTATTGCAAGATCCACCGCACCAAGGGTCATGACCTCGAGCTGCAAGAAGGTCGAGCAGCTTGTTGAGCAGGAAGGCTGGTCTGGCCCGACAAGGGGCTTCGGGAAGGTCTTGGAGGCCAACAAAAACCTCAGGCGAGGAGGGCCCGGCAAGGCAGGGCAGAAGGGCAGACCTCCGGCGCGCAAGGATGAAGATGGCGGGATGGCGAAGACATAGATGATGATGAAGCCGATGGCGGGTTCGAAACCCGGAGGTCTTGTGCGT
>JAHIAM010004860.1:0-72750 GCA_021605205.1 Aegilops longissima
TTTTATTTGTTTTTCAAATCTTTGAACTTTTGAATCCATAAACTTTTTCAAATGCATGAACATTTTCAACTCTCCAAACATCTTTTCAAAATCTAGGCACTCACACTTTCAACTAATATAAGGCGTTTAGATCACTATAAGCGCTCTTATATTAGTTTACGTCAAAGTACTTTTTCAAATCTGTGGGGTTTTTTTCCAAAATCCATGAGGTTTTTTGAATTCATTTTTCAATCCATGATTTTAAATGAACTTTTTCATACACAGGATTTTTAAAAAATTTGAATTTTTTATATATGTGTTTTTTAAATATATGAACTGTTTCCAAATACATGATTTGTTTTCAAATCATTTATTCGACAGTCAACGCTCAACAAGTTAAGCGGGCCAACAGTCAAGCTTACACCTGTCAAAATGGTGAATGGTCCACCCGTCTCAACCCTGTCAGGCGTAGCTGGGACGGCCAGCACGCGTGCGTGGCCTAACTGGCGCTTTTGTTGCTAAAAAAATCTTACTCAAAAAAAAAGTTGTTAAAAAATGGCACTTGAAGCTCTGGTTCGGAGCTCTCCGAAATTTGTGCATTTAGTCAAGAGCCAGAGATAGGGTTTGTACCCAACGGAAATTCTGCTGGGGTCCCGGATTCTACTCCTCTTATCTTATGTAATCCATCCTTGTTTCCAGGTAGCTAAATCCAGGCTGATGCAATTATGCAACCGCAGTCTCCGTCGCGTTTCCATCCGAAGGACCTAGTAGCAATGTCAGGCGACACCAAACGCTGCCGCCAGCCCGCCGCCACGCGCCTCCCGCGAGACGTGATTGCCAGCATCCTGGTCCGCCTCCCGCGATCGAACTACGCCGCCACTGGCGCGTCTGCAGGAGTGGCGCGATGTCATCTCCGACCCTGCCTTCATCAAAGCGCACATGGTCCAGGACCGCGGGCCCCGACCCACACCGTCGTGTTCGTGCCCTCCTCCAGTCGCTGCGGCGGCCGTGGGTTCCTCTTCGACGATAACTGGCGACTGACCGCCATGTTCGCCGTCGGCGATTCGCAGGTCCTGATAGGCACCTGCAACGGCCTGCTCTGCTTCCACGACCAACTCAAAGGCGTCATCAAGGTCGTAGAACCATTCACCGGTGAGTCGACGGCGGTGCCCGTACCGGCAGATTCGTCACGCGCGCGCGTCGCCCGTTCCTACTGCTTCGGCTTCGACGCCACAAGGAAGCAATTCAAGATCGTTCACAGAGGCAAACCCTATATTCCGGGCGTGCGACTTGGTCAGCTGCAGGTGTTCACGTTCGGAGCAGACACGGAGTGGAGGACTCTCAGGAGCATTGCGTCATGTAGCCCCAACTCCAGCGACGAGCTGCCTTGCAACGGCGGAGCCGTGTACTGGAGTTACACGGACAAAGTGGGGCTGATCCCGAAGTACGCGCGCTTGGACCTGGCGACGGAGGAGATCACGTCGGTCGAGTGCCGGCTGGTCGACAGACGGCCGGTCTTTGCCATCATCCCTGGTGGCAGCGGCGTGAGCCATGCATCATCGGAATAAGGCTGTTGGTCGGAGAGTCAAATGGCGGCTGCTGGCCAAGTAATATGGACGCCATGGCGCTTGACGTCGACGCCGTGAGCCTGCCGCGGGGCGGCGCCTCCGGGGCCCCAGGCCCTGCAACAGGGACACCTGCTGCTACAGGAGCAGAACGGGGATCTGTACGCTCACAGGATCGTCAGCAAAAGCGTTCACGGACTTGAACTTTTGTGCGAGAAACTGCTGAGCAGGATAGGCGTAGAGGAGGAGCCGGCCAAGAGCTCGCCGACCGGCCAGTTCGTTCCGGCTCATGGTAGCAGACCGTCGTGGACACAGCAGGATATAATAAGCACGTTCGCCTACGTCCCCACAGTATTTCCTGCTCCCTTGGCACTGTATTTAGGCACACCCATGACCACTGCGCTTGCTGCTTTGCACGTTCCACCTACAGCTGAGAAGTTGCACAATCTTAAACACCAATGAAGGGTCCATTATATATCCGTTGGAGATTGAGAGTTCCTTTTGCTATCGTTTGTGCAAGTTGTATCTGATATTAGTAGCGGTAGTCGAGGCAGCTATGCGGCCACAGTTAGTGAGATCAATCTCAAAAAGAGTCAATTTCTCTGTAATATTACTTTCAAAGATCGTGCTACCAACATGGGAGCACATAGTCTGGCCAAGTTTTCATTGTTGTTAGGGCCGGGGCGCCACATCTAGTTTGGCCAACCACATGAAACAATTTGTATCCCACTTGTTGTGGCTTTTGATGAATATAAACTTGGCTTTACCCTTAAGAAAAAACCTTTTTTTGGTGTTTTCTTCTTATAATCATTTTTGCTATTTACAAAACTAATTTGTTTCTTCTCATTGAGGAGGAGATGGCGGTCCGGCTTGCGCTTCACTGAGCCCGGGGGAAGGCCCGTGGACGGCTGCGCTCGGACTCCATCCGTCGGGTATCCATTGCTGCCGCCCAAATGGAGCATGGATCCGGCGCTAAACCCGCCATAGCTGGAGGCCGTGCGGTCCGCTGGCGTCGAGCAGCTGGCGGGCGCACAACCCCTCGGTGTACGCTGAGCATCGGGGCGCATCATGGGCCTCGTCCGGCGAGGCCATGGCATGGTGTGCCTGCCGTGCAAAGGCACCGGCGCGAGCCAACAGCGGATGTCGGCGGTCGCATTCTCCGGCGCCCGATATGGCGCATCATTCCTGGCGCCCGCAACCGCGCCGTCCCGGATGAATCCATCATTGATCGACATCCACGGCACTGTTGGGTTCGGTCTCGATGAGGAAGAGTAGGGCATGGGAGATGGCGGGGCCTTGAGTCCTGTGAGCCAGCTCGTGTCCCATGCCCCACCCTACCTTGCCGGTGACCGGCCCAACTCTCTGAGGAGCTCAGCCGGCCGCCAGACATGGCCAGGGTGGAGCAGGCGGCGAGGAGGCGGAACTAGGCGAGCTCGCGTAGATTGGGTTTCACGTTGCATGTAATAATATGGACTTGAGGTTTATAATTTAAGATATCTGGATGTGGAATGCGTTTTTTGAGGAGTGACCGATCATTGTCCGCGGACACGTACGGGCGCGTCCATGGACGCTTGAGGGGTCGGATTTGCCAAGTTCAGTTGTAGATGCTCTTTTTTTTTAGAGAAAATGTGTCGGCCGAGCCTGAGAAGAGCTCGAACCTAGCCCAATTTAAGGGCACCGCATTACATGGGAATCGGCGTAACAAAGTGGAAAGAAAGATATGATACATGGCACAAGGCAGAACAACACAACGAAGGCACCATAGAGCCAAAGCACTAAGTAGCAAGGATGACAACTTTAGTTGTCAAGTATGATAATTTCTTTTTGGATGGTAAGTTTTAATTTTTGGGTTTTTTATGGCAATTTTAATTGTAAAAATGTAGGGCTGGAGTACTTCATGTCACGCGCGTGGCACTTATAATTTAGGTAAAATTAACCAACACAGTCATCGTGGATAGTTTATAAAAATAAAAATCAATTTTGTGGTTGGTTTTTGGAAACCCATGCTATGTACTTCCTGGTGATTCCACTCTAGGAGCCCTTGTTCAAGTCATGGTCTAGTTGGAGTATATTCTAAACTCATGCCAAGTCAAGATAGGATCAGTATTAGGAATCCATCCGGAGAGTGTTAGACTGTATATGTATCGTAGACTTGTTTATCGTAGATTTGTATATACACTTTATACTTGTACCCTTTGGTACTTATATATAATGAGATAGCCGCACCTCCTTAGGGTGTGGAGCAGTTACCAATATTATGGTTTAACATGGTATCGGACTAGGGTTTTATGTCTTCCGCTGCACCTCCTAAGCGCCGCCTTGTGTGGCCTCCTCAACACGCCCGTCACGCCGGCTACCTCCAACGCCGTCGCGCCCGATCGCCCGTCGTCGCCCTTCCTTGCCTCACACCGCTCGCTACCGCTGGCGGCAACCTCCCCGCCCGGCGGACCCTCCGCAGGCCCTCGATCGAGCACGGCGGGCGAGGCGATCTACCGTCGCCGATCGCCTCTCTGGCGCTGCTCCCTCGACCATCGCCTGGCGCCGCCGTCTTTTCACGGACCTGCGCCCGACTGCGTATGGGGTGGCTGCCCCTCAGCCCTACGGAGCCCCCAGCCCTACGCCCCGTGGTACGGCGCCCCTGCACCAACCTACGGCGCCGCACCACCGCTGCCCCCTGCCTGGCCGGCGTCCCTCTAGGGATCGGCGCCTCCGTCGTCTTATGCAGCCCAGTCGCACCCGCAGCTCTATGGGGCCGCTTACGGTGCTGCACCCGCCGTGTCCTCGGGGGCCCCGCTCGGTTCGGCCGATGCCCCCGCTGCCCCTGGCTATGAGACGTCCTTGGCGCTCGCTCCTCACGCTGCTGATCCGATGATGGGTTTCCATGCGCCAGCGACACATGCTCCACATGGGTTATGCTCGGCTCCATCGCCGCGTTTACTTCTCGCATCTCCTTCCGGTGAAGCTTCGCGGACAACTACTTGTCGTGGCGGGATCAGGTGCTACCCTCCTCCGGAGTCGCTACGGAGGGCTATGTTGATAGCTCATCCCGTGTCCACCGACGTATCATCCGACCTATCATGTGTGGGTGGCTCAAAGACCAGGCGATACTTGTTGGGGAGCGTTGCGAAAAATAAAATTTTTCCTACGGTTTCACCAAGATCCATCTATGAGTTCTACTAAGCAGCGAGTTCGAGAGAGAGTTTGCATCTACATACCACTTGTAGATCGAGTGCAGGCGTTCGAGGGGTGGTGATGATGAAGGCGTTCCCAGCGTGATTCCGATCACCGATGACCAAGTGCTGAGCGGACAGCACCTCCGCGTTCAACACACGTGCGGAGACGGCGTCTCTTCGTCTTGATCCAGCAAGGAGGAAGGAGAGGTTGAGAAGACAACTCCAATGGCAGCACGACGGCGTGATGCGGATGGAGTGACTATTCTCCGGCAGGCTTCGCCAAGCTTATGCGGAGGAGGAGAGGTGTTGGGGAGGGAGGGCTGCGCCTTCAATGGTGTGTGCAGCCTCCCTCCACCCCTCTATTTATAGGGGAAGGGAGGAGGGGCGGCCCCTCTAGATGCATCTAGAGGGGCGGCCAAGGGAGGGCTTGCCCCCAAGCAGGCGCCCCTTAGGGTTCCCCCTCAACCCTAGGCGCATGGGCCAAGGGAGGGTGCGCCCAGCCACCAGGGGCTGGCTGCCTCCCACGCAGCCAAGTGGCCCCCAAAGGGTGGCCCCTCCCGTGGTCCTCCGGAACCTTTCAGTGGACCCTCCATAAACCGATATGACCGAAACCTTTCGGTGTCCGTTTGACGACTTCCATATATAAATCTTTACCTCCGGACCATTCCGGAACTCCTCGTGATGTCCGGGATCTCATCAGGGACTCGAACAACATTCGGTAATCACATACAAGTCTTCCTATTAACCCTAAGCGTCACCGAACCTTAAGTGTGTAGACCCTACGGGTTCGGGAGACATGTAGACATGACCGAGACGCTCTCCGGTCAATAACCAACAGCGGGATCTGGATACCCATGTTGGTTCCCACACGCTCCTCGATGTTTTCATCGGATGAACCACGATGTCGAGGGTTCAAGCAACCCCGTATGCTATTCCCTTTGTCAGACGGTATGTTACTTGCCCGAGACTCGATCGTCGGTATCCCAATACCTCATTTAGTCTCGTTACCGGCAAGTCACTTTACCGTACCGTAATGCATGATCCGTGACCGGACACTTGATCACTTTGAGCTCATTATGATGATGCATTACCGAGTGGGCCCGATGATACCTCTCCGTCATACGGGTGACAAATCCTGTCTCGATCCGTGTCAACCCCAGACACTTTCGGAGATACCTGTAATGCACCTTTATAGTCACCCGATTACGTTGTGACGTTTGGTATACCCAAAGCATTCCTCACGGTATCCGGGAGTTACACAATCTCACGGTCTAAGGAAGAGATATTTGACATTGGAAAAGCTCTAGCAAAGCGAACTACAAGATCTTTGTGCTATGCTTAGGATTGGGTCTTGTCCATCCGTCATTCTCCTAATGGCGTGATCCGTTATCAATGACATCGATGTCCATAGTCAGGAAACCATGACTATCGTCGACCAACGAGCTAGTCAACTAGAGGCTCACTAGGGGCGTATTGTGGTCTATGTATTCACCGTGTATTACGATTTCCGGATAATACAGTTATAGCATGAATAAAGACAATTATCATGAACAAGGAAATATAATAATAATGCTTTTATTATTGCCTCTAGGGCATATTTCCAACAGTCTCCCACTTGCACTAGAGTCAATAATCTAGTTTACATTGTGATGAATCGAACACCCATAGAGTTACGGTGTTGATCATGTTTTGCTTTCATGGAAGAGGTTTAGTCAATGGATCTGCGACATTCGATCCGTATGAACTTTACAAATTTCTATGTCTCCATCCTGAACATTTTCACGGATGGAGTTGAAGCAACGCTTGATGTGCTGGTCTTCTTGTGAAACCTGGGCTCCTTGGCAAGTGCAATAGCTCGGTGTTGTCACGAAGAGTTTGATCGGCCCGACGCATTGGGTATGACTCCTAGGTGGGTGATGAACTCCTTCACCCAAATTGCTTCATCGCTGCCTCGAGGCTGCCATGTACTCCGCTTCACATGTAGATCCCGCCACGGCGCTCGCTTGCAGCTGCACCAGCTTCTGCTCCACCATTCAACATATACGTATCCGGTTTGTGACTTAGAGTCATCAGATTTGTGTCGAAGCTAAGCGTCGGCGTAACCCTTCTGACGAGCTCTTCGTCACCTCCATAAACGAAACATGTCCTTTGTCCTTTTCGGTACTTCAGGATATTCTTGACCGCTGTCCGGTGTTCCTTGCGGGATTACTTTGGTACCTTCCTACCAAACTTACGGCAAGGTTCACATCAGGTCTAGTACACAGCATGACATACATAATAGATCCTATGGCTGAGGCATAGGGGATGACACTCATCTCTTCTTTATCTTTTGCCGTGGTCGGGCATTGAGCTGAGCTCAATTTCATACCTTGCAATACAGGCAAGAACCCTTTCTTGGACTGATCCATTTTGAACTTCTTCAAAATCTTATCAAGGTATGTGCTTTGTGAAAGACCTATGAGGCGTCTCGATCTATCTCTATAGATCTTGATGCCTAATATATATAAGCAGCTTCTCCAAGGTCCTTCATTGAAAAACACTTATTCAAGTAGGCCTTAATGCTGTCCAAGAATTCTATATCATTTCCCATCAAAAGTATGTCATCTACATATAATATGAGAAATGCTCTGAGCTCCCACTCACCTTCTTGTACGCAGGCTTCTCCATAAGTGCATAAACTAAACGCTTTGATCATCTCATCAAAGCGAATGTTCTAACTCGAGATGCTTGCACCAGCCCATAAATGGATCGTTGGAGCTTGCACACTTTGTTAGCGTTCTTAGGATCGACAAAACCTTCCCGCTGCATCATATACAGCTCTTCCTTAAGATAACCGTTAAGGGCAGCTGTTTTGGCGTCCATCTGCCATATCTCATAATCATAGTATGCGGCAATTGCTAACATGATTCAGACGGACTTAAGCTTCGCTACGGAGAGAAAGTCTCATCGTAGTCAATCCCTTGAACTTTCCGATAACCCTTAGCGACAAGTCGAGCTTTATAGATGGTGACATTACCATCCGCGTCCGTCTTCTTCTTAAAGATCCATTTGTTTTCTATCGCAAATCGTTCATCGGACAAGTCGGTCAAAGTCCACACTTTGTTTTCATACATGGATTCTATCTCGGACTTCATGGCTTCTAGCCATTTGTTGGAATCTGGGCCGCCATCGCTTCTTCATAGTTCGAAGGTTCATTGTTGTCTAACAACATGATTTCGGAGACAGGGTTGCCGTACCACTGCAGTGCGGAGCGTGTCCTAGCGGACCCTGAAGTTCAGTAGCAACTTGATCTGAAGTACCTTGATCATCATCATGAATTTCCTCTTGGTTGGTGTAGGCATCACGGGAACATTTTCTGAGCTGCATTACTTTCCTGTTCAAGAGGTAGTACTTCATCGAGTTCTACTTTCCTCCCACTTACTTCTTTCGAGAGAAACTCTTTTTCGAGAAAGGATCCGTTCTTGGCAACAAAGATCTTGCCCTCGGATCTTAAGTAGAAGGTATACCCTACGGTTTCCTTAGGGTATCCTATGAAGACGCATTTTCCGACTTGGTTCGAGCTTTTCAGGTTGAAGTTTCTTGACATAAGCATCGCATCCCCAAACTTTTAGAAAGCAGCTTAGGTTTCTTCCCAAACCATAATTCATACGGTGTCGTCTCAGCGGACTTAGGCGGTGCCCTATTTAAAGTGAATGTAGCTGTCTCTAGGCGTATCCCCAAAATGATAGCGGTAAATCGGTAAGAGACATCATAGACCGCACCATATCCAATAGAGTGCGATTCTGACGTTCGGACACACCGTTCTGCTGAGGTGTTCAGCGGCGTGAGTTGTGAAACGATTCCACATTTTCTTAAGTGTGTACCAAATTCGTGACTTCAATATTCTCCTCCACGATCGATCGTAAGAATTTTATCTTCGGTCACGTTGATTCTCTACTTCATTCTGAAATTCCTTGAACTTTTCAAGGTCTCGGACTTGTGTTTCATCAAGTAGACATACCCATATCTACTCAAGTCATCGTGAGAGTGAGAACATAACGATATCCTCCACGAGCCTCAACGCTCATTGGACCGCACACATCGGTATGTATGATTTCCAACAAGTTGGTTGCTCGCTCCATTGTTCCGGAGAACGGAGTCTTGGTCATCTTGCCCATGAGGCATGGTTCGCATGTGTCAAATGATTCATAATCTAAAGACTCCAAAAGTCCATCAGCATGGAGCTTCTTCATGCGCTTGACACCAATGTGACCAAGGCGGCAGTGCCACAAGTATGTGGGACTATCGTTATCAACTTTACATCTTTTGGTATTCACGCTATAAACATGTGTAATACTAAACCGAGATTCATTAAGAATAAACCATTGACCATCGGACATGACCATAAAACATATCTCTCATATAAATAGAACAACCATTATTCTCGGATTTAAATGAGTAGCCATCTCGCATTAAGCGAGATCCGGATACAATATTCATGCTCAAACTTGGCACCAAATAACAATTATTAAGGTTCATAACTAATCCGTAGGTAAATGAAGAGGTAGCGTGCGGCGGCGATCACATCGACTGGAACCATTCCGGACGCGATCGTCACCTCGTCCTTTGCCGATCTCCGCTTATTCCGCAGCTCTGCTGTGAGTTACAAATATGAACAGCGGCACGGTATCAAATACCCAGGAGTTACTACGAGTCTGGTAAAGTACACATCAATTACATGTATATCAAATATACCTTTGGTGTTGCCGGCCTTCTTGTCCGCTAAGTATTTGGGGCAGTTCCGCTTCCAGTGACCCCTCTCCTTGCAATAAAAGCACTCAGTCTCGGGTTTGGGTCCATTCTTTGACTTCTTCCCGGCAACTTGCTTACCGGGTGCGGCAACCTCCTTGCCGTCCTTCTTGAAGTTCTTCTTTCCCTTGCCCTTCTTGAACTTAGTGGTCTTATTGACCATCAACACTTGATGTTCTTTCTTGATTTCAACCTCGGCTGACTTCAGCATAGAGAACACTTCAGGAATGGTCTTTACCATCCCCTGCATGTTGTAGTTCATCACAAAGCTCTTGTAGCTTGGTGGGAGCGACTGGAGGATTCTGTCAATGACCGCCTCATCAGGGAGGTTAATATTCAGCTGGGTCATACGGTTGTGCAACCCAGACATCTTTAGAATGTGCTCACTGACAGAACTGTTTTCCTCCATCTTACAAGTATAGAACTTGTCGGAGATGTCATATCTCTCGACCGAGGCGTGAGCTTGGAAAACAAGTTTCAGCTCCTCGAACATCTCATATGCTCCGTGATGCTCAAAGCGCTTTTGGAGCCCGGTTCTAAGCTGTAAAGCATGCCGCACTAAGCGAGGAGTAATCATCGGCACGAGACTGCCAAGCATTCATAATGTCTTGGTTCTGCTGGGACGGGGCGTCACCTAGCGGTCCTTCTAGGACATATTGTTTCTGGCAGCTATGAGGATGATCCTCAAGTTCGGACCCAGTCCGTATAGTTGCTGCCGTCATCTTTCAGCTTGGTTTTCTCTAGGAGCGTTGAAGTTCAAGTTGACATGGCGTTGGCCATTTGATCTACAAGACATATCATTCAAAAGTTTTAGACTAAGTTCATGATAATTAAGTTCATCTAATCAAATTATTTAAATGAACTCCCACTCAGATTAGACATCCCTCTAGTCATCTAAGTGTTACATGATCCGAGTCGACTAGGCCGTGCCCGATCATCACGTGAGACGGACTAGTCATCATCGGTGAACATTCTCATGTTGATCGTATCTTCTATCGACTCGTGTTCGACCTTTCGGTCTCCGTGTTCGAGGCCATGTCTGTACATGCTAGGCTCGTCAAGTAAACCCTAAGTGTTTTGCGTGTGTAAATCTGTCTTACACCGTTGTATGTGAGCGTAAGAATCCATCACACCGATCATCACGTGGTGCTTAGAAGCGACGAACTTTGGCAGCGGTGCACAGTTAGGGAAACACTTCTTGAAATTGTTGTAAGGATCATCTTATTTACTACCGTCGTTCTAAGTAAACAAGATGTATTAACATAATAAACATCACATGCAATTATATAGTAGTGACATGATATGGCAATATCATAAAGCTCCATTGATCTCCATCTTGAGGCTCCATGATCATCTTGTCACGGCATGACACCATGATCTCCATCATCATGATCTCCATCATTGTGCCTCCATGAAGTTGTCACGCCAGCGACTACTTCTACTTCTATGGCTAACGCGTTTAGCAATAAAGTAAAGTAAGTTACATGGCGTTCTTCAATGACACGCAGGTCATACAAAAATAAAGACAACTCCTATGGCTCCTGCCGGTTGTCATACTCATCGACATGCAAGTCGTGATTCCTATTACAAGAACATGATCTCATACATCACAATATGTCATTCATCATTCATCACAACTTGGCCATATCACATCACATGACAATTGCTGCAAAAACAAGTTAGGCGTCCTCTAATTGTTGTTGCATCTTTTACGTGGCTGCAATTGGGTTCTAGCAAGAACGTTTTCTTACCTCGAATAACCACAGCGTGATCTTGTCAACTTCTATTTACCCTTCATAAGGACCCTTTTCATCGAATCCTCCAACTAAAGTAGGAGAGACGGACACCCGCCAGCCACCTTATGCAACTAGTGCATGTTAGTCGGTGGAACCGGTCTCACGTAAGCGTGCGTGTAAGGTTGGTCCGGGCGCTTCATCCCAAAATACCGCGGAAGCAAGATAAGACTAGTAGCGGCAAGTAAATTGACAAGATCCGCCCACAACTAAATTGTGTTCTACTCGTGCAATAGAGAACTACGCATAGACCTAGCTCATGATGCCCTTTGTTGGGGAGCGTTGCAGAAAATAAAAATTTTCCTACGGTTTCACCAAGATCCATCTATGAGTTCTACTAAGCAACGAGTTACGAGAGAGTTTGCATCTACATACCACTTGTAGATCGAGTGCAGAAGCGTTCGAGGGAGTGGTGATGATGAAGGCGTTCCCAGCGTGATTCCGATCACCGATGACCAAGTGCTGAGCGGACAGCACCTCGCGTTCAACACACGTGCGGGACGGCGGCGTCTCCTTCGTCTTGATCCAGCAAGGAGGAAGGAGAGGTTGAGGAAGACAACTCCAATGGCAGCACGACGGCGTGATGCAGATGGAGTGACTATTCTCCGGCAGGGCTTCGCCAAGCATATGCGGAGGAGGAGAGGTGTTGGGAGGGAGGGCTGCGCCTTCAATGGTGTGTGCAGCCTCCCTCCACCCCTCTATTAATAGGGGAAGGGAGGAGGGGCGCCCCTCTAAATGCATCTAGAGGGGGCGGCCAAGGGAAGGGGCTTGCCCCCAAGCAAGGCGCCCCCTTAGGGTTCCCCCTCAACCCTAGGCGCATGGGCCAAGGGAGGGTGCGCCCAGCCACCGGGGCTGGCTGCCTCCCACGCAGCCCAAGTGGCCCCCAAAGGGGTGGCCCCTCCGGTGGTCCTCCGAAACCTTTCGGTGGACCCTCCATAAAACCGATATGACCGAAACCTTTCCGGTGTCCGTTTGACGACTTCCATATATAAATCTTTACCTCCGGACCATTCCGGAACTCCTCGTGACGTCCGGGATCTCATCAGGACTCCAAACAACATTCGGTAATCACATACAAGTCTTCCTATTAACCCTAAGCGTCACCGAACCTTAAGTGTGTAGACCCTACGGGTTGGGAGACATGTAGACATGACGAGGCGCTCTCGGTCAATAACCAACAGCGGGATCTGGATACCCATGTTGGTTCCCCCACGCTCCTCGATGTTGTCATCGGATGAACCACGATGTCGAGGGTTCAAGCAACCCGTATGCTATTCCCTTTGTCGACGGTATGTTACTTGCGAGACTTCGATCGTCGGTATCCCAATACCTCGTTTAGTCTCGTTACCGGCAAGTCACTTTACTCGTACCGTAATGCATGATCCGTGACCGGACACTTGATCACTTTGAGCTCATTATGATGATGCATTACCGAGTGGGCGATGATACCTCTCCGTCATACGGAGTGACAAATCCTGTCTCGATCCGTGTCAACCCAACAGACACTTTCGGAGATACCGTAATGCACCTTTATAGTCACCCGATTCGTTGTGGCGTTTGGTACACCAAAGCATTCCTACGGTATCCGGAGTTACGATCTCACGGTCTAAGGAAGAGATATTTGACATTGGAAAAGCTCTAGCAAAGCGAACTACGATCTTTGTGCTATGCATAGGATTGGGTCTTGTCCATCACGTCATTCTCCTAATGGCGTGATCCGTTATCAATGACATCGATGTCCATAGTCGGAAACCATGACTATCTGTCGACCAACGAGCTAGTCAACTAGAGGCTCACTAGGGACGTATTGTGGTCTATGTATTCACACGTGTATTACGATTTCCGGATAATACAGTTATAGCATGAATAAAAGACAATTATCATGAACAAGGAAATATAATAATAATGCTTTTATTATTGCCTCTAGGGCATATTTCCAACAATACTTTCTGCCATTCAGTCTTCGCTCACTCCGAGCGTATCGTCGCTTGTCATCTTCGCCGCGACGTCTCAGGATGCTTGGTCTGCGCTTCACAGCAGCTTTGCCTCTCAATCTCAGGCGCGTGCTCACTCTATCTGCACCGAGTTGGGGGAGACCAAGCTCGATGGCCTCAATATCACGGAGTACTTCAACAAGATATCCGGTCTCGCCAATACTTTGGCCTCAATTGGCCAGCCCCTTGGAGATGAGGATTTCACCACCCATGTGCTCAATGGCCTCGATGATGACTATGATAATCTCATTGAGAATGTCCATGGTCGCGAGGCGGCTCTTCCGCCACGGGAACTGTATGCACGCCTTCTTTGTCGCGAACAACGCATCAAAGCACGTCGAGCTGCTCCGAGTTTCGCCTCCACTAATGCCGCGACCCGCGGCAAACCACAGAAGCCGTCGCTCCCTGCTAAGACGGCGGCTTCATCTCAGCAGACTTCTCGGAGCGCCGCACCATCCATCACTGGCGGATCTCGGCCGGTGGCTTGCTGCCCTTGTTGTGGCGCTCAGCAGGCCTGCCAACTGTGTGGCATTGAGCGCCACATAGCTTCTCGCTGTCATCGCCGCTACAAGCAAGATTTCCTTGGCCTAGGCAACAACGGCAAAGGGAATGAGAAACAGGCGGCTGCTGCGGTGGTGAGTCATGAGCACGGACGCACTCCCTCCTACTCTATTGATCCTACATGGTACATGAACACGGGAGCTACGAACCACCTCACCAACGACATGGGCAAGCTCTCCACTAAGGAGCCATATCACGGCCATGATCAGGTGCACACCGCCAATGGGGCAGGTATGCGCATCTCCCACGTTGGTCAGGCATCACTTCTTGCACACAATTCGCGAAAACTGCATCTTTCTAGTGTTCTTCGTATTCCCACTGCTTCGCGTAGTTTGTTGTCTGTTCCACCACTTACTCATTATAATAATGTCCTTGCTGAGTTTCACCCTTTCCGTTCTTTATCAAGGATCGGGACACGAGGGCCGTTCTGCTTAGCGGTCGTCTTCGTCGTGGCTTGTATGCACTTGACGCGCCGACCGCACCTCCTATGGAGTTTTCTCCTCAGGCGTTCAGCGGTGTTCGTGTATCGCCTACACATTGGCATGCGCCCCTTGGTCATCCTGTTGCTCCTATAGTTCATCATGTGTTGCATCATCATGAACTACCGGTTGTGTCAAATAAAAATGCCGAAACTATTTGTGATGCCTGTCAGCAGGGCAAGAGTCATCAACTCCCGTTTTCAGAGTCTAGTCGTGTTGTGAAACATCCTCTTGAACTTGTGTTTTCTGATGTATGGGGTCATGCCCAAACGTCTGTGAATGGCCACAATTATTATGTCAGTTTCATTGATGCTTATAGTCGGTTTACTTGGCTTTATCTTATTAAGAAAAAGTCTGGTGTGTTTGATGTTTTTATACAGTTCCAAGCACATGTTGAGCGTCTCCTTAGCCAGAAAATTATTCATGATCAAACCGACTGGGGGGGTGAATATCACAACCTCAACTCGTTCTTTAACAAACTTGGGATTGCCCATCGTGTGTCTTGTACTCATACACATCAGCAGAATGGGACCGCTGAACGTAAGCATCGTCATCTTGTAGAAAATGGCATTACTTTATTAGCTCATGCCTCCGTACCCTTTAGGTTCTGGAGTGATGCCTTCTCCAGTGCCTGTTTTCTGATCAATAGGCTACCCTCACAACTACTGAATATGAAAACTCTGCTTGAACTCTTGCTCAATGAAATCCCAGACTACACCTTTCTCAAAGACTTCGGGTGTGCATGTTGGCCTCATTTGCGTCCGTATAACAAACATAAGCTAGAGTTTCGGTCGAAAAAATGTGTTTTTCTTGGGTATAGTTCTCTTCACAAAGGGTACAAATGCCTACATGTTCCCACCAATCGCGTCTACATTTCTCGTGACGTTGTATTTGATGAGAATGTGTTCCCCTTTCATGCACTTCCGAACAACTCTATCACTCCTATGCCATACGTGTCTTCTACCATACCTACTCCTGATCAATTTGTGGATGTTGCAAATGCTCCTGTGTTGCTCCCTAACCATGCTGCAGGTGTTGGGCGTGGGGCTCGTCTTGAGCTCCTTGAGGAACAGGCACCGACGGATGCCCCGGATCTGGACGTCGATCGCGTGCATGGGGCATGCATACCGGGCGTACCAGGCAGCACCCAGCAACTCGTGCAAGCTGCACCCGCAGCCGCCTCGCGGGCCGCGCCCTCGCCCTCGCCTGCCTTGCGGGCGTCGCCCGAGCCTGCCTCAGCGGTGGCTTCTCCTGGGCCGGCCGCTTCCTCTCCTGGCCCAGGGACTTCCTCGCACGCGCCGGCTCTAGCTCCTGATGGGTCGGCCTCGCCGGGCCCAACACCGCCCGCCTCTCCGGCGCCAGAAGGCTCTGGCGCAAGCCCGGGTGACTCGGCCTCGCCTCTGTCGTCGCCTACATCAAGCCCGGCATTGCAACCACAGCCTGCTGCTCTTCGACCTTGCACACGCAGTCAGACAGGTGTTTTTCAGCCAAAGATCCGTACCGATGGGATTGTCGCGTGGCTTGCCGCGTGCATGGCTCATGTTGATAAGGATCCTACTGCTGAGCCTTGCCATTTTCAGGCTGCATTGGGCATTCCTCACTGGCGTGCCGCGATGGAGCAGGAGTTTCAGGCGTTGCTGAAGAATGACACCTGGCAGCTTGTTCCCCTAGTGTCTGAGGTCAACATCATTGACTCTAAGTGGGTGTTTAAAGTCAAGAGACATGCTGATGGTTCCATTGAGCGCTACAAAGCAAGGCTAATTGCTAAGGGTTTCAAACATAGGTATGGTCTTGATTATGAAGACACATTCAGTCCGGTTATCAAGCCCGCTACCATTCATTTGCTGTTGTCTCTTGCTGTTACTCGAGGATGGTATCTCCGTCAACTTGATGTGCAGAATGCTTTCTTGCATGGAGTCCTGGAGGAGGAGGTTTATATGCGTCAGCCGCCAGGGTTTGTGGATCCTGCACGTCCTCATCATCTCTGTCGTCTTGTTAAGGCACTCTATGGGCTCAAGCAGGCTCCTCGTGCCTGGCATGCACGTCTCGGCGCTGTTCTGTGGGCGCTTGGGTTTATTCCCTCCACTGCTGACACGTCACTATTTCTTCTTCAGCGCCCTGACGTTACGATGTATTTACTGGTCTATGTTGATGATATCATCCTCATCAGTTCCTCAGGTGCTGCTGCAGATCGTCTTGTGGCTGCATTGAGTGGTGATTTTGCTGTCAAGGATCTAGGTGCTCTGCACTTCTTCCTTGGTCTGGAGGTTTCACGGTCTTCTACTGGGGTCACTCTTACTCAGAAGAAGTATTCTCTGGACTTTTTGCGTCGTGCTGGCATGCTGAAGTGTAAACCTGCCAGTACTCCGATGTCCGCCACTGATCGGTTGTCTGCTCTTGATGGAGACCCTCTCTCAACTGATGACGCCACTCAGTACCGCAGTCTTGTTGGAGGTCTCCAGTATCTTACTATCACCAGACCAGATGTCTTTTAGGCAGTCAACCGTGTCTGTCAGTTTCTCCATGCACCCAGGACATCTCATTGGTAATTTGTGCATTTAGTCAAGAGCCAGAGAGATAGGGTTTGTACCCAACGGAAATTCTGCTGGGGTCCCGGATTCTACCTCTTATCTTATGTAATCCATCCTTGTTTCCAGGTAGCTAAATCCAGGCTGATGCAATTATGCAACCGCAGTCTCCGTCGCGTTTCCATCCGAAGGACCTAGTAGCAATGTCAGGCGACACCAAACGCTGCCGCCAGCCCGCCCGCCGCCACGCGCCTCCCGCGAGACGTGATTGCCAGCATCCTGGTCCGCTCCCCGCGATCGAACTACGCCGCCACTGGCGCGTCTGCAAGGAGTGGCGCGATGTCATCTCCGACCCTGCCTTCATCAAAGCGCACATGGTCCGCGACCGCGGGCCCCGACCCACACCGTCGTGTTCGTGCCCTCCTCCAGTCGCTGCGGCGGCCGTGGGTTCCTCTTCGACGATAACTGGCGACTGACCGCCATGTTCGCTGTCGGCGATTCGCAGGTCCTGATAGGCACCTGCAACGGCCTGCTCTGCTTCCACGACCAACCCAAAGGCGTCATCAAGGTCGTAGAACCATTCACCGGTGAGTCGACGGCGGTGCCCGTACCGGCAGATTCGTCACGCGCGCGCGTCGCCTGTTCCTACTGCTTCGGCTTCGACGCCACAAGGAAGCAATTCAAGATCGTTCACAGAGGCAAACCCTATATTCCGGGCGTGCGACTTGGTCAGCTGCAGGTGTTCACGTTCGGAGCAGACACGGAGTGGAGGACTCTCAGGAGCATTGCGTCATGTAGCCCCAACTCCAGCGACGAGCTGCCTTGCAACGGCGGAGCCGTGTACTGGAGTTACACGGACAAAGTGGGGCTGATCCCGAAGTACGCGCGCTTGGACCTGGCGACGGAGGAGATCACGTCGGTCGAGTGCCGGCTGGTCGACAGACGGCCGGTCTTTTGCCATCATCCCTGGTGGCAGCGGCGTGAGCCATGCATCATCGGAATAAGGCTGTTGGTCGGAGAGTCAAAATGGCGGCTGCTGGCCAAGTAATATGGACGCCATGGCGCTTGACGTCGACGCCGTGAGCCTGCTGCGGCGGCGCCTCCCGGGGCCCCAGGCCCTGCAACGGGGACACCTGCTGCTACAGGAGCAGAACGGGGATCTGTACGCTCACAGGATCGTCAGCAAAAGCGTTCACGGACTTGAACTTTGTGCGAGAAACTGCTGAGCGGGATAGGCGTAGAGGAGGAGCCGGCCAAGAGCTCGCCGACCGGCCAGTTCGTTCCGGCTCATGGTAGCAGACCGTCGTGGACACAGCAGGATATAATAAGCACGTTCGCCCACGTCCCCACAGTATTTCCTGCTCCTTGGCACTGTATTTAGGCACACCCATGACCACTGCGCTTGCTGCTTTGCACGTTCCACCTACAGCTGAGAAGTTGCACAATCTTAAACACCAATGAAGGGTCCATTATATATCCGTTGGAGATTGAGAGTCTTTGCTATCGTTTGTGCAAGTTGTATCTGATATTAGTAGCGGTAGTCGAGGCAGCTATGGCCACAGTTAGTGAGATCAATCTCAAAAGAGTCAATTTCTCTGTATATTATTTTCAAAGATCGTGCTACCAACATGGGAGCACATAGTCTGGCCAAGTTTTCATTGTTGTTAGGGCCGGGCGCCACATCTAGTTTGGCCAACCACATGAAACAATTTGTATCCCACTTGTTGTGGCTTTTGATGAATATAAACTTGGCTTTTACCCTTAAGAAAAACCTTTTTTGTGTTTTCTTCTTATAATCATTTTTGCTATTTACAAAACTAATTTGTTTCTTCTCATTGAGGAGGAGATGGCGGTCCGCTTGCGCTTCACTGAGCCCGGGAAGGCCCGTGGGATGGGCGCTGGACTCCATCCGTCGGGTATCCATTGCTGCCGCCCAAATGGAGCATGGATCCGCGCTAGGCCCGGCTATAGCTGGAGGCCGTGGTCCGCTCTGGCGTCCGAACGCTTGGCGGACGCACAACCCTCCGTGGCACGCTGAGCATCGGGACGCATCATGGGCCTCGTCCGACGAGGCTATGGTATGGTGGTGCTCGCCTGCAAGGCACCGGCGCGGAGCCAACAGCGGATGTCGGCGCAGGCGGAGTCGCATTCTCCGCGCCCGATATGGCGATTATTCCCGACGCCGCAACCGCATTGCCCCGGATGAATCCATCATTGATCCGACATCCACCGCACTGCTCGGGTTCCGCCCTCGGCGAGGAAGAGTAGGGCATGGGAGATGGCGGGGCTTTGAGTCCCGTGGAGCCAGCTCGTGTCCCATGCCCCACCCTACCTTGCCGGGTGACCGCCCAACTCTCGAGGAGCTCAGCCGCCGCCAGACATGGCCAGGGTGGAGCCGGGCGCAAGGGGAGCGAACTAGACGAGCTCCGCGAGATTAGGGTTTCACGTTGCATGTAATAATATGGACTTGAGGTTTATAATTTAAGATATCTGGATGTGGAATGCGTTGAGGAGGAGTGATCATTGTCCGCTGACAGCACGGGCGCTGGCCCATGGACGCTTGAGGGGTCGGATTTGCCAAGTTCAGTTGTAGATGCTCTTTTTAGAGAAAATGTGTCGCCGAGCCTGAGAAGAGCTCTAACTCAGCCCAATTTAAGGGCACCGCATTACATGGGAATCGAAAGCGTAATAAAGTGGAAAGAAAGATATGATACATGGCACAAGGCAGAACAACACAACGAAGGCACCATAGAGCCAAAGCACTATAGCAAGGATGACAACTTTAGTTGTCAAGTATGATAATTTCTTTTTGGATGGTAAGTTTTAATTTTGGGTTTTTATGGCAATTTTAATTGTAAAAATGTAGGGCTGAGTACTTCATGTCAATGCCAAGTGGCACTTATAATTTAGGTAAAATTAACCAACACAGTCATCGTGGATAGTTTATAAAAATAAAAATCAATTTTGTGGTTGGTTTTTGGAAACCCATGCTATGTACTTCCTGGTGATTCCACTCTAGGAGCCCTTGTTCAAGTCATGGTCTAGTTGGAGTATATTCTAAACTCATGCCAAGTCAAGATAGGATCAGTATTAGGAATCCATCCGGAGAGTGTTAGACTGTATATGTATACGTAGACTTGTTTATACGTAGATTTGTATATACACTTTATACTTGTACCCTTTGGTACTTATATATAATGAGATAGCCGCACCTCCTTAGGGTGTGGAGCAGTTGCCCAATATTATGGTTTAACATGGTATCAGACTAGGGTTTTATGTCTTCCGCTGCACCTCCTAGCGCCGCCGCCGCGATGGCCTCCTCCAACACCGCCACACACGCTGCTACCTCCAACGCCCGCTACCGATCGCTCTGCTGCCGCTTCTTCCTTGCCTCACACCGCCGCTACCGCCGGCGGTAACCTCCCTGCCCGCGACCCTCCGCAGTTCTCTCTCTCGACGAGCACGAAGCGGGCAGGGCGATCCATCACGCCGATCGCCTCTGGGCGCTGCTCCTCGACCATCGCTTCGGCGCCGCCGTTTTTCACGGACTCCGCGCCGACAAGCGTATGGGGTGGCTGCCCCTCAGCCCTACGGAGCTCCAGGCACCACGCCTGGTACGCATGCCTCGCACCAACCCACGGCGCCGCCGCACCATCATGCTCCTCGCTCGCCGGCGCCCCTCTAGGGATCGGCGCCCGCTGCCTTATGTAGCCCAGCCGCACTCCGCAGCTCTATGGGGCCGCCACGGTGTTGCACCCGCCAGGTCCTCGGGGGCCCGCCGTTCCGCCGATGCCCCGCTGCCCCCTGGCTATGAGACCTTCTTGGCGCGCCGCTTCTCACGCTGGCTGATCCGATGATGGGTTTCATGCGCCGCCACACATGCCTCCTGTATGGTGCTCCGCCCATCGCCGCTTACTTCTCGCATCTCCTTCCGGTGAAGCTTACGCCGACAACTACTTGTCGGCGGGATTGTGTGCTACCTCCTCCGGAGTCGCCACTCGAGGGCTATGTTGATGGCTCGGCCCCGTGTCCACCAACGTATCATCCGCCTATCATGTGTGGGTGGCTCAAAGACCAGCGATACTTGTTGGGGAACGTTGCAGAAAATAAAATTTTTCCCACGGTTTCACCAAGATCCATCTATGAGTTCTACTAAGCAACGAAGTTACGAGAGAGAGTTTGCATCTACATACCACTTGTAGATCGAAGTACGGAAGGCGCGAGGGAGTGGTGATGATGAAGACGCTCCCAACGTGATTCCGATCACCGGATGACCAAGTGCTGAACGGACAGCACCTCCGCTGCTCAACACACGACGGGACGACGCGCCTCCTTCTGCCTTGATCCAGCAAGGAGGAAGGAGAGGTTGAGGAAGACAACTCCAATGGCAGCACGACGGCGTGATGTGCAGATGGAGTGACTATTCTCCAGCAGGGCTTCGCCAAGCTTATATGGAGGAGGAGAGGTGTTGGGGAGGGAGGCTGCGCCTTCAATGGTGTGTGCAGCTCCCCTCCACCCCTATTTATAGGAAGGAAGGAGGATGCCCTCCAGATGCATCTAGAGGGGGGCGCAGTTAAGGGAGGGGGGCTTGCCCTCTGCAAGGGGGCGCCCTTAGGGTTCCCTCAACCCTAGGCGCATGGGCCAGGGGAGGGGCGCCAGCCCACTGTCAGGCTGGCTGCCTCCCACGCAGCCCAAGTGGCCCCCCAAAAGGTGGTTCTCCCGTGGTCCTCCGAACCTTTCCTGGACCTCCATAAAACCGAGCATGACCAAACCTTTCCGTGTCCGCTTGACGACTTCCATATATAAATCTTTACCTCCGGACCATTCCGAACTCCTCGTGATGTCCGGGATCTCATCCGGACTCAACAACATTCGGTAATCACATACAAGTCTTCCTATTAACCTTAAAGGCCACCGAACCTTATGTGTAGACCCCACGTGTTCGGGAGACATGTAGACATGACCGAGACGCTCCCGGTCAATAACCAACAGCCGATCTGGATACCCATGTTGGTTCCCACAGCCTCGATGTTTTCATCGGATGAACCACGGCGTCGAGGGTTCAAGCAACCTCAGATGCTATTCCCTTTGTCGACGGTATATGTTACTTTCCGAGACTCGATCGCCGGTATCCCAATACCTCATTTAGTCTCACATCGCAAGTCACTTTACTGCATCAGAATGCATGATCCGCGACCAGACTAATTTGATCACTTTGAGCTCATTATGATGATGCATTACCGAGTGGGCCCAGTGATACCTCTCCGTCATAATGGAGGACAAATCCTCGCTCGATCCGTGTCAACCCAACAGACACTTTCGGAGATACCTGTAATGCACCTTTATAGTCACCCAGCTTACGCCAGGACGCTTGGTATACCAAAGCATTCCCACGGTATCCCGGAGTTACACAACTTCACGGTCTAAGGAAGAGATATTTGACATTGGAAAAGCTCTAGCAAAACGAACTACAAGATCTTTGTGCTATGCTTAGGATTGTCTTGTCCATCACGCCATTCTCCTAATGACGTGATCCCGCTTGTCAATGACATCTCGATGTCCATAGTCGAAACCATGACTATCTCGTCGACCAACGAGCTAGTCAACTAGAGGCTCACTAGGGACGACAGTGTCTATGTATTCACACGCAGTATTACGATTTCCGGATAATACAGTTATAGCATGAATAAAAGACAATTATCATGAACAAGGAAATATAATAATAATGCTTTTATTATTGCCTCTAGGGCATATTTCCAACAGTCTCCCACTTGCACTAGAGTCAATAATCTAGTTTACATTGTGATGAATCGAACACCCATAGAGTTCTGTGTTGATCATGTTTTGCTCATGAAGAGGTTTAGTCAATGGATCTGCGACATTCTGATCCGTATGAACTTTACAAATTTCTATGTCTCCATCCCGAACATTTTCACGGATGGAGTTGAAGCAACGCTTGATGTGCCTGGTCTTCTTGTGAAACTCGCTCCTTGGCAAGTGCAATAGCTCAGCATGTCACAGTAAGAGTTTGATCGGCCCCGACGCATTGGGTATGACTCCTAGGTCGGTGATGAACTCCTTCACCCAAATTGCTTCATGCGCTGCCTCCGAGGCTGCCATGTACTCCGCTCACATGTAGATCCCGCCACGACGCTTCTCGCCTGCACCGCACCAGCCATCGCTCCACCATTCAACATATACACGTGATCCGGGTTTGTGACTTAGAGTCATCAGATTTGTGACGAAGGCTTAGGCCGACGTAACCCTTTACGCATTTAGCCTTCGTCACCTCCATAAACGGAAACATGTCCTTTGTCCTTTTCGTGTACTTCAGATATTCTTGACCGCTGTCCAAAGGTTCCTTGTCGGATTACTTTGGTACCTTCCTACCAAACTTACGGCAAGGTTCACATCAGGTCTGGTACACAGCATGACATACATAATAGATCCTATGGCTGAGGCATAGGGGATGACACTCATCTCTTCTTTATCTTTTGCCGTGGTCGGGCATTGAGCTGAGCTCAATTTCATACCTTGCAACACGGCAAGAACCCTTTCTTGACTGATCCATTTTGAACTTCTTCAAAATCTTATCAAGGTATGTGCTTTGTGAAGACCTATGAGGCGCCCTCGATCTATCTCTATAGATCTTGATGCCTAATATATATAAGCAGCTTCTCCAAGGTCCTTCATTGAAAAACACTTATTCAAGTAGGCCTTAATGCTGTCCAAGAATTCTATATCATTTCCCATCAAAAGTATGTCATCTACATATAATATGAGAAATGCCAGAGCTCCCACTCACTTTCTTGTAAACGCAGGCTTCTCCATAAGTCTGTGAGAACCCAAACGCTTTGATCATCTCATCAAAGCGTAATGTTCCAACTCCGAGATGCTTGCACCAGCCCATAAATGGATCGCTGGAGCTTGCACACTTTGTTAGCGTTTTAGGATCGACAAAACCTTCCCGCCAGCATCATATACAGCTCTTCCTTAAGATAACCGCATGAACGCTGTTTTGACGCCCATCTGCCATATCTCATAATCATAGTATGCAATTGCTAACATGATTCAGACGGACTTAAGCTTCGCTACGGAGAGAAAGTCTCATCGTAGTCAATCCCTTGAACTTTCCGATAACCCTTAGCGATAAGTCGAGCTTTATAGATGGTGACATTACCATCCGCTCCGCCTTCTTCTTCTTAAAGATCCATTTGTTTTCTATCGCCGCCGCTCATCGGGCAAGTCAGTCAAAGTCCACACTTTGTTTTCATACATGGATTCTATCTCGACTTCATGGCTTCTAGCCATTTGTTGGAATCGGCCCGCCATCGCTTCTTCATAGTTCAAGGTTCATTGTTGTCTAACAACATGATTTCCAGACAGGGTTGCTGCCGCATCACTGGTGTGCGGAACGTGTCCTAGCGGACTCTAATAAGTTCAGAGCAACTTGATCTCAAGTACCTTGATCATCATCATGAATTTCCTCTTCAGGTGTAGGCATCACAGAACATTTTCCCGAGCTGCATTACTTTCCCCTCGTTAAGAGGTAGTACTTCATCGAAGTTCTACTTTCCTCCCACTTACTACTTTCAGAGAAACTTTTTCAGTAAAGGATCCGTTTTTGGCAACAAAGATCTTGCCCTCGATCTTAGTAGAAGGTATACCCTACGCTTTCCTTAGGGTATCCTATGAAGACGATTTTCCGACTTCGGTTCGAGCTTTTCAGTTGAAGTTTCTTGACATAAGCATCGCATCCCAAACTTTTAGAAACGCATAGCTTAGGGTTTCCTTCCCAAACCATAATTCATACGGTGTCGCCTCAACGGACTTAGACGGTGCCCTATTTAAAGTGAATGTAGCTGTCTCTAGAGCGATCCCCAAAATGATAGCGGTAAATCGGTAAGAGACATCATAGACCGCACCATATCCAATAGAGCTGGACATTATCGCTCGGACACACCGTTACGCTGAGGTGTTCCAGCGGCGTGAGTTGTGAAACCATTCCACATTTTCTTAAGTGTGTACCAAATTCGTGACTTCAATATTCTCCTCCACGATCTGATCGTAAGAATTTTATCTTTCGTCACGTTGATTCTCTACTTCATTCTGAAATTCCTTGAACTTTTCAAAGGTCTCAGACTTGTGTTTCATCAAGTAGACATACCCATATCTACTCAAGTCATCTCGTGAGAGTGAGAACATAACGATATCCTCCACGAGCCTCTCAACGCCATTGGACCGCATACATCGGTATGTATGATTTCCAACAAGTTGGTTGCTCGCTCCATTGTTCCCGAGAACGGAGTCTTGGTCATCTTGCCCATCGTGCATGGTTCGTGATGTGTCAAATGATTCATAATCTAAAGACTCCAAAAGTCCATCAGCATGGAGCTTCTTTCACGCGCTTTGACACCACCGTGACCAGGCGGCAAAGGCACAAGTATGTGGGACTATCGTTATCAACTTTACATCTTTTGGTATTCACGCTTATAAACATGTGTAATACTACGCCGAGATTCATTAAGAATAAACCATTGACCATCGGAGTACGACCATAAAACATATCTCTCATATAAATAGAACAACCATTATTCTTGATTTAAATGAGTAGCCATCTCGCATTAAACGAGATCCGTGACATAATATTCATGCTCAAACTTGGCACCAAATAACAATTATTAAGGTTCATAACTAATCCCAGAGGTAAATGAAGAGGTAGCGGCCGACGGCGATCACATCGACTCGAACCATTCCCGACGCCAGACGCCACCTCGCCCTTTGCCGCCTCCGCTTATTCCGCAGCTCCTCGCTGTGAGTTACAAATATGAGCAACGGCACCGTATCAAATACCCAGAGTTACTAATGTAGCATCGGTAAAGTACACATCAATTACATGTATATCAAATATACCTTTGGTGTTGCTGCCTTCTTGTCCGCTAAGTATTTGGGGTGTTCCGCTCAAAGGACTCCCTCCTTGCAATAAAAGCACTCGGCCTCGGTTTGGGTCCATTCTTGACTTCTTCCCCGCAACTTGTTTACCGGTGCGGCAACCTCCTTGTCCGCCCTTCTTGAAGTTCTTCTTTCCCTGCCCTTCTTGAACTTAGTGGTCTTATTGACCATCAACACTTGATGTTCTTTCTTGATTTCAACCCTACTGACTTCAGCATAGAGAACACTTCAGGAATGGTCTTTACCATCCCTCGCATGTTGTAGTTCATCACAAAGCTCTTGTAGCTTGGTGGAGCGACTGAGGATTCTGCCAATGACCGCCTCATCGTGGAGGTTAATATTCAGCTTGGTCATACGGTTGTGCAAACCTGATATCTTTAGAATGTGCTCACCGACAACTGTTTTCTCCATCTTACAAGTATAGAACTTGTCGGAGATGTTCATATCTCTCGACCCAAGCGTGAGCTTGAAAAACAAGTTTCAGCTCCTCGAACATCTCATATATGCTCCGTGATGCTCAAAACGCTTTTGGAGCCCCGGTTCTAAGCTCAGAAGCATGCCGCACTAAACGAGGGAGTAATCATCAGCAGACGAGACTGCCAAGCATTCATAATGTCTTGGTTCTCTCGACGGAGCTGCCACCTAGCGGTCCTTCTAGGACATATTGTTTCTCGCAGCTATGAGGATGATCCTCAAGTTCTGGACCCAGTCCAGAGAAGTTGTCTACCTTTCAGCTTGGTTTTCTCTAGGAACGCTGAAGTTCAAGTTGATATGAGCGCTAATATTTGATCTACAAGACATATCATTCAAAAGTTTTAGACTAAGTTCATGATAATTAAGTTCATCTAATCAAATTATTTAAATGAACTCCCACCAGATTAGACATCCCTCTAGTCATCTAAGTGTTACATGATCCGAGTCGACTAGGCCGCGTCCGATCATCACGTGAGACGGACTAGTCATCATCGGTGAACATTCTCATGTTGATCGTATCTTCTATATTTACTCGTGTTCGACCTTTTCTCTCCGTGTTCCGAGGCCATGTCTCAGTGCATGCCTGGGCTGGCAAGTAAACCCTAAGTGTTTTTAAGTGTAAATCTGTCTTACACCCGCTGTATGTGAACGTAAGAATCCATCACACCCAATCATCACGTGGTGCTTAGAAGTTTACTTAACTTTGGCAACGGTGCATGCTTAGGGGAAACACTTCTTGAAATTGTTGTAAGGGATCATCTTATTTACTACCGTCGTCTAAGTAAACAAGATGTATTAACATAATAAACATCACATGCAATTATATAGTAGTGACATGATATGGCAATATCATAAAGCTCCATTGATCTCCATTCGAGGCTCCATGATCATCTTGTCACCGCATGACACCATGATCTCCATCATCATGATCTCCATCATTGTGCTCCATGAAGTTGTCACGCCAACGACACTTACTCATGGCTAACGCGTTTAGCAATAAAGTAAAGTAAGTTACATGGCGCTCTTCAATGACACGCAGGTCATACAAAAATAAAGACAACTCCTATGGTTCTGCCGTTGTCATATACATCGACATGCAAGTCGTGATTCCTATTACAAGAACATGATCTCATACATCACAATATGTCATTCATCATTCATCACAACTTGGCCATATCACATCACATGACAATTGCTGCAAAAACAAGTTAGACGCCCCTCTAATTGTTGTTGCATCTTTTACGTGGCTGCAATTGGGTTCTAGCAAGAACGTTTTTCAATCCACTTAATAACCACAACGTGATCTTGTCAACTTCTATTTACCCTTCATAAGGACCCTTTTCATCTAATCCACTCCAACTAAAGTAGGAGAGATGACACCCGCCAGCCACCTTATGCAACTAGTGCATGTTAGTCGGTGGAACCGGTCTCAACGTAAGCGCACGTGTAAGGTTGGTCCGGGCCGCTTCATCCCAAAAATACCGCGGAAGCAAGATAAGACTAGTAGCAAGTAAATTGACAAGATCCACGCCCACAACTAAATTGTGTTCTACTCAGGCAATAGAGAACTACGATAGACCTAGCTCATGATGCCACCTGTTAGAACGCTGCAGAATAAAAAATTTTCCCACGGTTTCACCAAGATCCATCTATGAGTTCTACTAAGCAACGAAGTTATTTAGAGAGAGTTTGCATCTACATACCACTTGTAGATCGAGTACGGAAGTTGCCTCGAGGGAGTGGTGATGATGAAGACGCCCCAACGTGATTCCCATCACCGGCGACCAAGTGCTGAACGGACAGCACCTCCGCTGCTCAACACACGTAGGATTTACGACGCCTCCTTCTGCCTTTGATCCAGCAAGGAGGAAGGAGAGGTTGAGGAAGACAACTCCAATGGCAGCACGACGGGCGGATGCGATGTAGTGAGGACTACCTCCAAGGCTTCGCCAAGCTTATGCGGAGGAGGAGGTGTTGGGGAGGGAGGGCTGCGCCTTCAATGGTGTGTGCAGCCTCCCTCCACCCCTATTAATAGGAAGGGAGGGAGGCCGCCCCCTAAATGCATCTAGAGGGGGGGCGGCGGTTAAGGGAAGGGGGCTTGCCTCTGCAAGGGGGGCGCCTTAGGGTTCCCTCAACCCTAGGCGCATGGGCCAAGGGAGGTGCCCATTCACTGTGGGCTGGCTGCCTCCCACGCAGCCTCAAGTGGCCCCCAAAAGGTGGTTCCCTCCGTGGTCCTCCAAACCTTTCCGGTGGACCCTCCATAAAACCGATATGACCCAAACCTTCCGTGTCCGCTTGACGACTTCCATATATAAATCTTTACCTCCGACCATTCCGAACTCCTCGTGACGTCCGGGATCTCATCCGGACTCAAAACAACATTCGCAATCACATACAAGTCTTCCTATTAACCCTTGAAGCCACCGAACCCAGTATGTAGACCTCACGGGTTCGGGAGACATGTAGACATGACCGAGACGCCTCCGTCAATAACCAACACAGCGGATCTCGATACCCATGTTGGTCTCCTACACGCCTCGACAAGGTCATCGGATGAACCACTTATGTCGAGGGTTCAAGCAACCTCTGTGATAATTCCTTTGTCGACGGTATGTTACTTGCCCGAGACTCGATCGCTGTATCCCAATACCTCGCTTAGTCTCGCAAGGGCAAGTCACTTTACTCAGATCAGAATGCATGATCCCGTGACTGCATTAATTTGATCACTTTGAGCTCATTATGATGATGCATTACCGAAAGTGGGCCTAAAGGATACCTCTCCGCCATATGGAGTGACAAACTGTCGTCCCGATCCGTGGTCAACCCAATCAGACACTTTCTGAGATACCGTAATGCACCTTTATAGTCACCCAGTTATTATGCCAGGACGCTTTGGTACACCCAAAGCATTCCTACGGTATCCGGGAGTTACACGATCTCACGTCTCAAGGAAGAGATATTTGACATTGGAAAAGCTCTAGCAAAACGAACTCACACGATCTTTGTGCTATGCATAGGATTGTCTTATCCATCACGCCATTCTCCTAATGACGTGATCCCGCTTGTCAATGACATCTCGATGTCCATAGTCAGAAACCATGACTATCATGTCACGACCAACGAGCTAGTCAACTAGAGGCTCACTAGGGACGATTGTGGTCTATGTATTCACACGGCATTATTTATCGGATAATACAGTTATAGTATGAATAAAAGACAATTATCATGAACAAGGAAATATAATAATAATGCTTTTATTATTGCCTCTAGGGCATATTTCCAACAATACTTTCTCGCCATTCCGCCTTCGCCAATTCAGCTGCATGTCGCTTGTCATCTTCGCCATGACGTCTTCTGGATGCTTGGTCATGCTTTCACAGCAGCTTTGGCTCTCAATCTCAAAGCGCTGCTCACTCTATCTGCAGACTGAGTTGGGGAGACCAAGCTCGATGGCCTCAATATCACCTGAGTACTTCAACAAGATATCCGGGTCTCGCCAATACTTTGGCCTCAATTACCACAGCCCCTTGGAGATGAGGATTTCACCACCCATGTGCTCAATGCCTCGATGATGACTCATGATAATCTCATTGAGAATGTCCATGGTCGCGAGGCTCCCGCCATCGGAACTGTATGCACGCCTTTCTTCGCGCGGTAACAACGATCAAAGCACGCCGAGCTGCTCCGAAGTTTCGCTTCCACTAATGCCGCGACCGCAGCAACCACATGTGGTTGCCGCTTCCCGCTAAGACGCGCGGTTCATCTCAGCAGATTTCTTTGAGCGCCGCACCATCCATCATCGGGCGATCTCGGCCGCTGGCTTGCTGCCCTTGTTGTGGCGCCAAAGTTCGCTTAACCGTGTGGCATTGAGCGCCACATAGCTTCGCTGTCATCGCCGCCATAAGCAAGATTTCTTGGCCTAGGCAACAACGGCAAAGGAATGAGAAACAGCGTTGCTGCGGTGGTGAGTCATGAGCACGGACGCACTCCCTCCTACTCTATTGATCCTACATGGTACATGAACACGGAGCTACGTAACCACCTCACCAACGCATATGGGCAAGCTCTCCACCAAGGAGCCATATCACGGCTATGATCAGGTGCACACCGCCAATGGGGCAGGTATGCGATCTCCACGTTGGTCGGCATCACTTCTGCACACAATTCGCACAAACTGCATCTTTCTAGTGTTCTTCAGATTCCACCGCTTCGCTGTAGTTTGCTGTCCTGCTCCACCACTTACTCATTATAATAATGTCCTTGCCGGAAGTTTCACCTCTTCCGCTTTATCAAGGATCGACACGAGGGTCCGCTCTGCTTTAGCGGTCGCTTCTCGCTCGGGCTTGTATGCACTTGACTACCGACCGCACCTCCTATGGAGTTTTCTCCTCAGCGCTTCAATGTGTTCGTGGTATCGCCTACACATTGGCATGCGCCTTTGGTCATCCTGTTGCCCTATAGTTCATCATGTGTTGCATCATCATGAACTACCGTTGTGTCAAATAAAATGCCGAACTATTTGTGATGCCCTGCCAGGGCAAGAGTCATCAACTCCTGCTGTAGTCTAGTCGTGTTATGAAACATCCTCTTGAACTTGTGTTTTCTCGATGTATGGGGTCATGCCCAAACGCCCCGTGGAATGGCCACAATTATTGTGTCGTCGGCTTATTGATGCTTATAGTCGCTTTACTTGCATTTATCTTATGTTAAGAAAGTCTGGTGTGTTTGATGTTTTATACAGTTCCAAGCACATGTTGAGCGCCTCCTTAGCCGTAGAAAATTATTCATGATCAAACCGACGGGGGTGAATATCACAACCTCAACTCGCTTCTTAACAAACTTGGGATTGCCCATCGTGTGTCTTGTACTCATACACATCAGCGTAATGGGACCGCTGAACGAAGTATCGCCATCTTGTAGAAAATGGCATTACTTTATTAAATCATGCCTATGCACCTTTAGGTTCCGGAGTGATGCCTTCTCCAAAGGCTCGCTCACATCAATAGGCTACCCTCACAACTACTGAATATGAAAACTCGCTTGAACTCTTGCTCAATGAAATCCTGCATACACCTTTTCAAAGACTTCGGTGTGCATGTTGGCCTCATTTATGTCTGTGATAACAAACATAAGCTAGAGTTTCTATTTAAAAATGTGTTTTCTTGGGTAGTTCTCTTCAAAGGGTACAAATGCTTCCACATGTTCCCACCAATCGCGCCTACATTTCTCGTGACGTTGTATTTGATGAGAATGTGTTCTCTTTCATGCACTTCCAACAACTCTATCACTCCTATGCCATACGTGTCTTCTACCATACCTACTCCCGATCAATTTGTGGATGCTGCAAATGCTCCCGTGTTGCTCCCTAACCATGCTGGTAAGCGGGGCTCGCTCTTGAGCTCTTTGAGGAACAGTGCACCGACGGATGCCCCGGATCTGGATCGCCGATCGCGTGATGGCGCATGCATGGCGTACGCAGCAGCACCCAAGTTATCAGGTAAGTTGCACCCGCAGCCACCGCTGGCCGCGCCGCTCGCTTGCTTTGCGGGCGCCGCCGGAGCCGCTTTCGTCAGGGGATGCCTGGCCGGCCGCTTCCTCTCCTCGCCCAGTGGACTTTCGCACGCTGCTCTAGCCTCGATGGGTCGGCTCGCTGGCCCAACACCGCCTCTCGCGCCAGAAGGTTCTCGCGAAGTTCGTGACTCGCCTCGCCTGCCGTTGCAGCCACATCAAGCCCGGCATTGCAACCACAGCCTGCACGCTTCGACCTTGCACACGCAGTCGGCTGTGTGTTTTTCAACCAAAGATCCGCATCGATGGGATTGTCGCGGCTTGCCGCTGGCATGGCTCATGTTGATAAGGATCTCTATCACGAAGCCTTGCCATTTTCAGGCTGCATTGGGCATTCCTCATCGGGCGGCCGCGATGGATGGAGGAGTTTCAGCAAGGTTAAAGAATGACACTGGCAGCTTGTTCCCTAGTGTCTGAGGTCAACATCATTGACTCTCTAGTGGGTGTTTAAAGTCAAGAGACATGCCGATGGTTCCATTGAGCGCCACAAAGCAAGGCTAATTGCTAAGGGTTTCAAACATAGGTATACCGTTCCTTTGTTTCTCTTCTCGCTCTCATTTGCGTATGTTAGCCACCATATCTGCTTAGCCGCTGCTGCAACCTCACCACTTTATCCCTTCCTTTCCCTTTAAGCGTTGCTAGTCTTGATACCCATGGTAATGGGATTGCTGAGTCCTCGTGGCTCACAGATTACTACACCACCAGTTGCAGGTACAGGTTTGCGATGACCATGCCGTGAGAGCGATGTTTGCTTGTGTTGGGGTTCTTCTTATTCTGCTTCTTCTTCGATCAGGGGATAGGTTCCAGGTCGGCAGCCTGGGCTAGCAGGGTGGATGTCGCTTGAGTTTCTGTTTATGTTTGATCCGTAGTCGGATGTTGATCTTGTATATGATGTGATGTTGTATTCTTGTGGCAGTTGTGCCTTATGTATGTATCCCTATGTATTATGTAATGTTGATGTAATGATATCCACCTTGCAAAAGCGTTTCAATATGCGGGTCTATCCTTGGTGGGACCGTCGAGTTCCTTTTGGATAGGGTCGCATATTGGGCGTGACAGCGACCCTCTCTAAAGTAAGGGGAGCCCTGATGCGAGGAAGACGTGTAAAAGATTTGGACAAGATTCATCGGAAGAAAACAAGACAAAAAGCGGAAGCACTTACGCGGAGACCAGTGGCGGCCTTTGCACTTCCTTGCGGAAGTGGTTGGCCTTCGACCGCCTCTTCCCGCTTGCTTTCATGGCGGCCCTTGAACTTCTTCGACCGGCCGCCAAGCAAGCTCGGCCCGGCCCGGCGCTTCTTCGCGCCGCCTCGACCACCCAAGCCAGCGGAGGAACTCGCGCTCGGCTGGCCGATCTTCGGTTGGTGGCGCGGGGCGACTTCCCCCTCGCCATCATCTTCAGGCCAGTCGGCAAAGGTAGCCGAGGGCCTGAAGTCGCCAGCTCCTCCTCCTCCTCCTCCTTCGGCGTCGGCCTCCATTGCCGCCGCCCCCAAGTCAGGGTCGTCAACGTCGCTCTCCGCCCGGTCGGGGACGAACTCACGGGCCGGCCCCGTGGTGCCGTCAGATGGCTGGATGAGGGGGTTCTGACTCGAAAAAACCAAAAAAGATCAGAGGTCGGATTCGGCTGAAAAAGAAAACAGAAGAGGAAGAGAGACGACTTACCACAGGCGGGGGGTTGGCGCGCGAGTACGGCTCCTTGCCGAACTGCCAATCCGTCGTTAGATTGCAGTTCACAATGTAGTTCACCGTGTCCGCCACCTCTGCGTGGGGCATGTCCTTGGAGCACAGCCGACTGGGATCCCGGTGGCCGCTCATCTGACAGATCAGATGAGGTCGGCCTTGGAGCGGAAGGACTCGGTGCGCCACGAAGGCGGCGAGCAGGTCGGCCCCGGTCAAGCCCTCCGACTGCGTCAGCACTCGGAGTCACGCGACGGCGACGGCACCAGCGGGAGTCAGTGTCCTGGCCCGGTGGGACCAGCTGGGGAGCCTCCCCGCCAGTACGCCGGCTTCGTAAGGCGGCAGATTGACCCAGTCGCCTTCTGGGGCGACGTTCTTCACGTAAAAATAGGACCGCTGCCACATCTTCACCGACTTGATCAGCGGAATGGTGGGAAACGGGTTGTCGGCCACCGATCTCCACATCGCGATGAAGGTGCCGCACAGAGCCGCAACGCCGGCGACGTGCGTGCCTAGCTTGGACTGGAAGAACTCCCCCCACAGCTCGATGGTGGGGAGAACGCCGAGGAAGCCTTCGCACAAGGTGGCGAAGGCAGCCAGCAGCACCACCGTATTCGGAGTAAGGTGGTGCGGCTGGAGCCCGTGGAACTCCAGGAAGGCGCGGAAGAAACCGCTCGCCGGCAGCCCTAGGCCGCACATGAGGTGCGAAGCGGAATCGACCCTTCGCCCTCCTCGGCGCCGGGCGACATTTTCTCCTTGAGCCGGGCGCGGGCCCGCACAAGGCTCTTGCCGGGGAGACGGCGCGTCTGGCGGAGGAACTCGATGTGGTCGTCATCCACCTCGGAGCCGTCCCACACGCCGGAGCTTGGCGAGAGGCAGCGGAGGAGGAAGAGCTCATCGCCGCGGCGTGGTGTGGTTCGGCGCGGCGGCGGCAAGAGGAAGAAGAAGCAAGAGGAAGCGGGGTGAGCAGGGAGATGGGCGCGCGTGCTTCGCCACCCCCTCCCCCCGCCTACTTATAGGCTCATAGGCTGAGAAGCCGATGGGGCAGACGTGGGATTAACTGCGCCCAGGACCCCACGCCCCCCATGATTTAACCCACAAAGTTACTGCACGCAGTTACGATGTGGGAACCCCAACCGTCCGCACGGCCGCAACGGATCCGTCCGCGTGTAGAGGGGTGGTAGTGGCGGGTCCCGCCTAACGGCCTATACCGTCGCGCGCGTGGGCGGGCAGACTGACCCTGCCGCGTGGTGCCATGCGACGGGCCCGCAACGGGCCGCTGCCTGGAAGTTTATCAGGCACGCTGCCTGGTTCCCGCTGCGACTTTCAAACCCCCTAAGGGGCAAGACGGCCTTCTGCGAGTTCGGCTCCAGCTAGTCGGCCTAGAGGAAGACGGCGAGCAAGGCCCAGATTCCACGACCAGAAGGATGAAACTGTTGAGGCTCCTCGACATGTCGCCCTCGGCGCCTCACCAGCTTCGGGGACTACTGTCGGAGTAATGGGCCACGGGTAGGCAAACCCGAGCCCCCGGACCTTTCAAGACATCGGGTAGGCTGCGCCCCTCAAGACCCCAAGACGAAGAGCCGCTTTCTGGGAGTCGGCGGCGAGGCCGCCGACAGCCCCTCACGGCCGAGTCCCAAGGACGACTTCGAGATAAGTCGGCTCCTAACTGGCGGCTTCCAGAGAAGCCGGCTATGGGGAGTCGGCCCGCGACTCCAACCATCTCCTGCCTTCGCGACTATGGATGGGACGGGGTGCGGCCTCTGCGCGGCCCATCCCTGCCCCGTTCTCAAAGGGCAGGCATGGCCACACTGCGCCGTACGAACGAAGATCTCCATCCGGCGCGACACTGTTACCCTGCCGGCCCTGACATCAGCCCCGTGGGCAGCGCCCTGTGCCCACGACAGCCTGTCTGTACGAGCCAGAGATGGCGGGACCCGCCTGTCGGCGGGGGTGCAGAAGACGGCGAGAGCGCCACAAGACGGACCCGTTGGGAGTCGGCCCCCAGGAGTCGGCCGGCCCCTCCCACGGGCCCCGCACGCCATTAACCAGACAAGACAGGGGATGGCAACAGTGATCACCTGTCAGGCGGCGACACTGTTGCCATGACCCCATGACCAAGCCAGCGTTATTAGAGGTGCGGCTACAGTAATCCGCAGCCGGCGAGACCCGCCCACGGCGGACAAGGACTGTCGGCCCCATGCCGGGCCGGCGGCGGGGCCCACCAGTCGGCGGGCCCCAGCAGTCGGCGGAGAAGACGGCGACCTGAGAGACAGACGGCTGGGACCCGCGCCCAGCCAGATTACCATTGTACCCCCGGGGGGTAGGCCTATATAAACCCCCCGGGGCACCCATGCAACGGGTTGGACCCTAATAGTTTTAGACACACATAGAGGGAAGAGAAGAGCTAGCCGTGCCCTTCTCCTTCCTCACCCCGAACAGCTCAAGGAGCAACCTTGTACCCACTTTGCCATAGTGATCATGCGAAGACCCCGCAGAGCAGCAGTAGGGGTATTATCTCCACGGAGAGCCCTGAAGCTGGGTAAGATCCGTCGGCGTGCATGCCTTCGCCTCATCCCGTTTCCAGGCACCGGAGACGTTCTACTCTCCCCCACCATGATAAGCCATCCTTTGGCATATGTCGCACCCAACCCCCGACAATGTGTTTATGTCATGGTTAGATGGTATGAGATCATGTCTGAGGTAGTTGTCTCCTTTTATTGTTCCATGACTGCCCGCCAAAGCGGCCTCATGGCAGTTCTCTACCTTACCATCTCTTTCGAGCATAGCGATGCCGGCCACCCTCTCAATGTAAACCAGTTGCCTGTCCCTTATGTCCTTAGGATGATCATGACGCATGATCTGAATCACAACATCAACCAACTAAAACAAAATTCATGTTAATGAAGATGCCACTCTTTTCCGGATGCTCGTGCGAGTTGGTAGCATGGAATCAACCACACTATCTTGTCGCTGCTTTGCTAAAGAATCATCATAGTTGTCCTCATCAACTGGGAAGACATGGGTCTCTTCCGGCTCCCTTATTGCCTTAGCCTTGGCAGACCGGTGTTTGCTTTTGGTACCTGCCTCTCCCCCCACGTCAATACTGACATCTTCATCATATTGATCTCTTCTTTCTTCAGCCTTTCGCACATTCTCATTGTGCCTCAAATTCAAAGGATCATGTGATTTGAAATAAAGCACTTGTTAGCTTGCAATCTGCGCGAAATAAAAAAACAAAACCAGTTAACTGTAAAATGTGCATCACCAGGAAAGCTTCAAGGCTTGTGGTGGCTTTGGAATGCTTTCGCGAATCCAAACTCGGAGCACCCTGCGAAGCATCCAACTCTTTATAAAGCTGTGAAACATTCTTGAGACTCTCCTTGCAAGCTGCAGCAACAGCTCTGTCTTCTTCATCCTGAACATGGAAGATCATATGTTAGCTATGAATCTGCATTAACTTAAAACAAAATCATTTAGATGTGAAATGTGTATCACCATGAAAGCTTCAAGGCTTGTGGTGGTTTTTGAATGCTTTCGCGATTGTAAACTAGGAGCAGGCTGCAAATTTTCAGCTACGTTCTTCATGGGGGCATCCATGTTATCTTTTTGTATTCCCTTAGCAGAAATGCCTTTGGCAATGACCTCCATGTCTTTTTTTTTGTTTTTGCTGGTGAGTAGTATTCTCTCCTGGGACCTCCATTGGGTCCGCAGGTACTCCCAGGTCAGATAGCTGTATGTCCTCTACTCCTGGGCGATCAGCATCAAATATTCCATAGCGGTGGTTCTTTAAAACAAATGTGTTAGTGTGGATAGTATTGATAGTAAAAATATTTATAGAAACACATAATGGTATATTTACATTGAATTCTATGATGAGGTCGTCCGTGCGTCTGCCGTTCGCAAGTGTACGCCTAAGGCACTCGTCCATTTTTTTTTCAAGGGTGCTCATCCTATCAAATTGTTGTGCACTGGCTTCCCGCACAATGGAGGCAAATTCTTTCAAATCAACCAATACACGGCCCATGAGTGCCTTATCCTGCAAATTACAAGCAGTTAGAAGCATATGACTTTGATTGTACTTGCAAAGTTACAATATATATTTGTGTCTGAAGTTCATCATTTACCTGACCGTCAGCCTTTGGTTTGACCGGCGTCCCAACTGGTGGCGGATTGAAAGGCCGCAGCAGGTCATTGACATACTGTATGTTAGTGTCGTTAGTATCATTCAAAACATATGGTAGATAATCCAGGCACACAGTACTAACACTTTACCTCTCCAACCCCTATATAATTTTTGTTGATTATGTTGTCAACCTTTTGTGCCTTCTCATCACTCCAATTTTGGATCAGCGGCCTTAACCTTGATGCATACGAGATGGTAGAGTCCAATTGGTGCACCCTCCACTTCTCGTAGTACCACGTCTGCATTACAACAAAAACAGCTTAGAAAATTTTCCATAAAATTAAATGTATTGTATGTTAATAAAGATTGTATTACTTGCAGCAATGGTAGGTTGCCCTCCAGATTTGCTCCACCATTTACAAATTTCCTGACGCTATTCATAAGATGGTCAAGTGTAAGCTGTCCAAAATTGGTGCTCTTTATTGTCTCAACGTTTCTAACAATCCCAAGGTATCTGTTGTCCACATACTGCTGTGTTGTCGTGCATACGTATTTGCCTATGGTGTACAAGACAAATGGCCTGACAAAATTAGGTGTGATGTTGCCTTTCATCTTGGCTAGCAATCCTTTCAAAGTTACTTTTGTGTCATTGGGGTCTTTCAGTTCCCTCCACAACTCCAACGTATCGTTGTGATTTGAAGAGATGTGATTCTTCCCCATGCAGGGCAGGCCTGTTATATGCTCCACATTGTAGCGACCCGACCCAAAATCGGTCAAGTCTCTGTGTAGCTGTACCATCCCAAGATCATGCTGGCACACACAGTACATTGATGAAATAATCAAAGTTCAGTCACACCTGAATTTATTACACGGTTCTCATATCGAGTCTTTATTACAATAGAATAAATTCGGCCGAAGGCCAACTCATGAGAAATAAATTAAGTAAAGCTGCGGAGCGTAGAAGAATAGCGAGTCCATCCGACTCCATAGGGCAATCGCCAAGCGCGGATCGTAGCCTCACTCTGATCGAATACTCCTCTGCAACATAAGGCGTTGCAGCCGTGTAGGTCAGCATTTTGAATATGCCGCAAGTCATGAAGAGAACAATAATAAAATTACTAACACTATATGCAATTTGGTGTGGGCCTCTAAGTTTCATTGTTTTGCGAAAAGCCAGTTTTTCCCTACAATAAGGACTTGTTTGTAATTACTACAAAATTGTTGGTAGTTATTGAGATGGTTCCACCAACCAATGTCTCATTCCCAATTATTAAATAATCTCCTCAATTAATTTATTAATTTCAGTGTTGAGATTTCCGAAATACTTCCAAGTTCCAGAGGCTCAAATTGTCCGTAACCGGGGACACGGCTAACCGATTAGATCTTCACTCTGCAGAGGTTTGCGCACTTTACCCGCAAGAATCGTTCCCTCATTTTAAGTCTTCGCACTTCATAGTGTTTGAAGACGGGACGAACGAAATAGGGTCTTCCGAAGAGTTCCTCTGGCCACTGCCGGTACCCACCCAATCCTACCGTTCTTCTACATCTCGTAGCACCGTCCGGCCAGAGTCACAACTAGGGTTGACCAAGCCAGAGCCCATAATGGCTTGCGGCTGCACAGGTAAGCTTCCGGTCAATGGGGTATACATCCGTCTCTTCGTGGCTGGGTGAAGCTTTCCGCAAGATGTCATGGCGCTTCTCCATGCATCCCGGCCAACCGCTGGGTTCTCCAGGGTGCCCGTCAACCGTCCTCCACCCAGTAGTGAATTTTGAAGTCCATCTTGA
Source organism: Aegilops longissima (assembly GCA_021605205.1). NCBI lineage: Eukaryota > Viridiplantae > Streptophyta > Magnoliopsida > Poales > Poaceae > Aegilops > Aegilops longissima. The sequence goes on from JAHIAM010004860.1 coordinate 39,442, forward strand.
TCTTGAAGTCATGGGGTTGTCATCATCTTGACTCTCACATCTCCCTTATGATTCACTCAACCAACCCGTCTCACGAGCATAGCAAAATAAACTACTTCGTCCGGGCAATGGTAACAGGAATTGGGTTCATCCTACCTCATGATACTACTCAAGAACATAACTTCAAATTCACCTACTGCATGCATGGTGGGGGAGGTATAATTCTAATGCAATAAAATCATAGGTATAATAAAGGAAATATGATCAATGACTTGCCTTGCTGACGATCTTCGAAAACTAGGGACTCGTGGTAGCAAGCTTCGCACTCCGGAAATTCTACCGAGGCAAACAACAATCATAATAAGCATACAACAAATGATCACTTAACATAATAGCATGCTAACATAACACACAAAGCAATGGAATCAAAACCCAAAGAAAGTTTGAAGAAATCCAAATCAATGCTTTTTGCCACATCAAACAACAACCATGAAATAGTTTTACACAACAATTTTTTTCTTAACAGAACCTAAGCATGGGTTTTTGCTAACTAACAGAAAAGAAAACATTATGCAACTAGGAGCAAAAAGAATCACATTAAAAGCTATTATAAAACTCCTATTATGCCCAAAACAATCCTAGCAAGTAAAAATAAAATAAAAATTTTATTTATTGTAAATAAAAGTTCATACTCTAAAGTTACAGAAACTAATCTAAAATAAACTATCACATAGGAAAAATAAAATTATTTGCTAATTAAAACAATAGGAAAACAGTAGCTTGTTTAATAATTAAGAACCACATGATTTTAATTAAAACATTTTTTATTAAATATAAAATACCCAATTAAATTCCTACGGTTAGGTAAGGTCAAAACAAAGTAGTGACAAAAAGAATCACTAAAATAAAATAATTCTAACTCACTTTATAGCAGAATTACTAATCTGTCTAAAACTAAAATAAAGCAATTTTAAATAATTTAAACATGGTCAAACATATTTTCTACGGAAACTACAATAAATTTGCAAACCAACAAAAAAAGAATCACTTAAAAATATTAAGTAGATTAAAAGATATGGGTTTTACAAAACTGAAACTATTCTGTTAAAAACGGAAACGAAAAAAAAATTAAAAGAAAAATCGGGCGCTAATGGGCCCATCTAGCGCATCGGCGTAATTTAACTAAAACGTGCACGCGGTGAAACAAAAAATAACCCGACTGGGCCGGTCTAAACTAACCCTAACTAAACCGGAATAAACCGGAACTAAAACCGGGTTTTTATTAAAAAGAACCGTACCCCTTCGGGATCTAATCTAGACCCTACGTCTAGATCGGACGGTGGGGAGATCTCCGGCGACTTACCGCGGGGTCGACGGCAACGGCGGCTCGGGCGGCGACGGTGCGGGGGTCTCCGGTGGTCGGGGCGGCGAAGGGCTCCGGTGGTGCGGCGGAACAAGGGGTTCAGCGGTGGAGTCAGGCGAGCTCGAGGTGTCGGGGTGGCGGAGCGGGAAAATGGCGCTGGCGGCTTCGGTGCTCGGCGAGCGATTGCGGCCGAGGGAGGGTCAGGCGAGGGGGAAAGTGGGGAGCGGGTCGAGGGGGGGTTTATATAGGGGGCACCTACTTGCGCGAGGGGGCGATCGGGGAGGATCGGGAGGCGATCCCGAAATCCCCGGGATTCCGGCGGCGGCGGCGGTTGGCGTGTCTTGCGGGAGGAGGAAGACGGGGTGGGGCCGGGTGTCAGTGAGAGAGAGGGGGGGTCGTCTCGGTCGGGCGACCGGGGCGAAGGGTTTTCGGGCGCTGGGCTGGCTCGGTCAATTTGGCGCGGGTGGGCAGTTGGCTGGCTCACTGGTGGGCCACTGCCCGTGGGTGGGCCTCGGCGCTGGCTGGGCCGGTTGGCCTGGCTGGTGCCTGGGTTCTTTTTCTTTTTCTATTTTTTTTGAATTTAAGATAGAGAGAGAAATATAATATTAAATATAAATATTTTATATAGGACATATATATATATCAAAATGATCAGGGGAATATTCCCTATAATTTGAACATTTTTCCGGGGACAAAACTCAAACTTTATAAAAAAATCATTTTTCTAAAATCCCAAATAAAATTCAAATTTGAATTCAAACTTTTTGGCAATGTTTTTCATCTGACATTTTTGGAGTGTCATGTTTACTCCTCTCATACTTTTTCTCAAGTATTTGTCAGGCATTGTTTGAAATAAATTTCAACTGCCAAACTTTGAATTCAAATTCCAACAACTCCAAAAACTTCTGAAACTTCAAATGCCACCCAAATTCCAACAATATGCATAGATGCTTAGCTATAATTGTAAAACATTCCAAATAGGAAATTTGGGATGTTACAAACCTACCCACCTTAAGATGAATCTCGCCCTCGAGATTCGGGTTGGCTAGCAAATAGGTGTGCGTGGTCTCGGCGGAGGTCTTCTTCTTGCTCCCAGGTGGCTTCCTCCTCGGAATGATGACTCCACAGCACCTTGCAAAACTTGATGATCTTGCTGCGGGTGACTCTGTTCGCAGTCTCGAGAATTCAGACGGGTTTCTCCTTATAAGTCAGATCACTGTTGAGCTGTATGGCCTCTAGGGGCACTGTGTCTCTCAATGGAATATCGGCCTTGTCGGCATGGCATTTCTTGAGCTGAGAAACATGGAAGACATCATGAACTCCGGACAATCCTTCCGGCAATTCCAACTTGTAAGCAACTTCTCCACGACGTTCGAGGATTTTGTAGGGGCCAATGAACCGGGGTGCTAACTTTCCTTTAACACCGAAACTCTTGATTCCACGAAGTGGGGACACACGAAGATATGCTCGGTCTCCCGCTTCGTAAGTTACTTCCTTGCGTTTACTGTCGGCATAACTCTTCTGCCTCGACGGAGCTACCTTGAGTCTATCTCGAATCAGTTTGACTTTCTCTTCGGAATCTCTGATAAGATCGGAACCGAAAAGTTTTCGATCTCCTACACCATCCCACAGCAATGGTGTTCTGCACCTCCTTCCGTATAGAGCTTCGAAAGGGGCCATCTTCAGACTGGTCTGATAACTGTTGTTGTATGAGAACTCCGTGTAGGGAAAATTATCATCCCAGCTAGACCCATAGTCTAGCGCACAAGCTCTCAACATGTCCTCCAGAATCTGGTTGACTCTCTCGGTCTGTCCATCTGTCTGCGGATGAAAAGCTGTACTGAACTCCAGCCTCGTACCCAAAGTTTCATGCAACTGATTCCAAAACTTTGAGGTAAATTGTGTTCGTCTATCTGACACGATACTCCTCGGAACTCCATGCAGACATACGATCCTGGTCATGTATATCTTGGCTAACTTAGCACTTGTATAGGTAGTCTTCACGGGAATGAAATGAGCTACCTTGGTCAATCGATCAACCACTATCCAGATGGAATCATAACCTGAACGGGTCCTGGGTAATCCTGTGATAAAATCCATTCCAAGTTTTTCCCATTTCCACTCGGGAATCGGCAAAGGTTGAAGTAACCCTGCTGGTTTCTGATGTTCTGCCTTTACTCGCTGACAAACATCGCATACCGCTACGTACTCGGCAATATCCTTCTTCATACCTGTCCACCAGAAACTTTCCTTCAAATCCAGATACATCTTAGTGTTACCGGGGTGAATCGAGTACGGTGAATCATGAGCCTCCTGAAGAATTAGCTTCCTGAGTTCGGGATCATTGGGTACATAAATACGATCCTCGAACCATATAGTTCCGTATTCATCCTTACGAAATCCTTTAGCTTTTCCTTCATTCATCCTTTTCTTTATCTCATCAATTTCCTTGTCCGACTTCTGGGCTTCACGAATTCTTTCGGCCAAAGTGGACTGAACTTCCAGAGTTGCAACATATCCTCTCGGAACTATCTCCAGTCGAAGATCTCTGAGGTCATCGACTAACTCCTGGGGTAATCCTCCCGCTATAAGAGTATTCACATAACTCTTACGGCTCAAAGCATCTGCTACAACATTAGCCTTTCCTGGGTGGTAATGCAATCTCATGTCATAGTCCTTGATTAACTCTAGCCATCTCCTCTGCCTGAGGTTCAACTCTTTCTGCGTGAAAATATATTTCAAGCTCTTATGATCTGTGTAAACTTCACAACGGTTTCCGATGAGGAAATGTCTCCAGGTCTTGAGTGCATGCACTACTGCTGCTAACTCCAAATCATGTGTGGCATAATTCATCTCGTGTGGTCGTAGCTGTCTGGAGGTATAAGCTACAACTTTTCCTTCCTGCATGAGTACTCCTCCGAGTCCCTGACGAGAAGCGTCACAATATACCTGGTAATCTTTGTGTATGTCCGGCAAAATCAGCACTGGGGCTGTAACCAAACGTTTCTTCAATTCCTGAAAGCTGGCTTCACAATCCTCGGTCCAAATGTACTTGGCATCCTTCTTCAACAACTCAGTCATGGGCTTGGCAATCTTCGAGAAATTCTCAATAAACCTCCGATAATATCCTGCGAGTCCGAGAAACTGCGGATCTCCTTGGTGAGGTGGGCGATCGCCAATCGGTGGTGATACAACCTTGGCGGGTCAACTGCTATTCCTTCTCCTGAAATAACATGTCGAGGAATCCGACTTCCTTCAGCCAAAATTCACATTTGCTGAACTTGGCATACAACCGATGTTCTCGGAGTTTCTCGAACTAGACGCAAATGTTCCTTAAGCTCTTCCTCGCTCTTGGAGAAAATCAGTATATCATCGATGAACACCACGACAAACTTGTCCAGATATTCCATAAATACCTTGTTCATCAAATTCATGAAGTATGCAGGGCATTAGTCAATCCGAATGACATGACGGTATACTCATATAAACCATACCAGTGGTGAATGCTGTTTTAGGTATATCCTTTTCACGGATCTTCAATCGATGATACCCGATCGAAGATCGATCTTGGAGAATACCTTGGCTCCAACTAGCTGATCAAATAGGTCATTAATCATCGGCAGAGGGTACTTGTTCTTGATGGTCACGTCGTTCAATGAACGATAATCCACAACCATCCTCAGGGTTCCATCCTTCCTCTCTACCAAAAGAACTGGGGCTCCCCAAGGTGATGAGCTTGGCCGAATATATCCCTTCTCCAATAGCTCATTAATTTGATTCTTGATCTCCTTCAAATCATTCGGGGGCATCCGATAGGGTCTCTTGGATATTGGGGCTGTGTCGGGCAATAACTCAATCAGAAATTCAATGTCTCTGTCCGGTGGCATTCCTGGTAATTCCTTCGGAAACACATCGGGAAAATCTTGCACTCTGGCACTTCCTCTGAACAACTCGTGAGGGAATTTACTGATTCTTCATCGGCTACGTCGGATACATACTTGATCCTCTTCGCTCCGGGGTGGTGAGCAGAATCGACTTCTTGGGCACGATCTATGTTTCCTTCAAACTTCGTCAACCAATCCATGCCTAGGATCACATCCAAGGTCTGGGTTTCCAATACTATGAGGTCTGCGGGAAATTTATGGTTTCCGATGTTGAGGGTTGCATGACAGCCTAAACCTGCCATCATTTCTCCTCCTGCGGAACTGACGTGAAGAGGGCTTCTAAGGGTTCTAGTGGGCAACCCGTACTTTTCCACAACTACCCTTGATATGAATGAATGCGTTGCACCAGAATCAAAGAGTACCAATACTGGATGTGAATTTAATAAAACCTACCAACCACCAGTGTCTGGCTGATCATAGACGTCATCCACGTCAATGTGGTTCACCTGAGCACGAGGAAAAGGGTTGGGCTTCTTTGCTGAGCTTCCATTGCCGTTTCCATTCCTCTGCTTGGCCTCCGGGCAGTCGGTGGCATAGTGCCCTGTTTTCTGGCACTTGAAACAGGTGATGTGACTCAGATCTTTCTGAGCTGGGGCAGGACGATGCTGGTTGCCATTGCCGTTTCCATTGCCATTTCCATTGCCTGTCTTATTGTCCTGGTTGCGGTTGTTCCCATTTCCTCCATGGTTATGTCCTCCATGGTTATGATGGGTATGCCCTCCCGAGTATGGGGCATAACGGGGCTTCTGCTGAGCTCCAGAGTTGTACTTCCCCTGGCCATACTTCCGCTTGCGGCTATCAATCTGCTGCTGCTTGCCTTCAAGTATGGTGGCCTTGTCTACCAGCTCCTGGTAGTTGTTGAAGGTAGCCACCATTAGCTGCATTCCCAGCTCGTCATTGAGTCCCTCGAGAAACTTTTCCTGCTTGGCGGCATCTGTGGCCACATCATCCGGGGCATAGCGAGTTAACTTGCTGAACTCATCCACATCTTGCCCCTGATGACGGTTCCCTGGCGTAAGTTGCGGAACTCACGCTTCTTGAGACTCATGGCTCCGGCTGAAACATGGCGGTGCGGAAAGCCTGCTGGAACTGATCCCACGTGATGGTGGCGATGGGATAAGTGGCGGTCTAGTTCTCCCACCAAGAGGCTGCAGGTCCATCAAGTTGATGTGCGGCAAAGCGCACCTTCTCTGCATCTGTGCATCCAGCGGTGGCTAACTCTCTTCCGACCTTGCGGAGCCAATCGCCGGCCACAATCGGCTCGGTGCTACTAGAGAACACCTGGCGGATTCAGCCTTAGGAAGCGGGTCAAGTTGTCAACAGGGGTGGTGGCGGTGGATTGTTGTTGTTGTTGTTGTTCAGTTACGGATGAGCATCGCATGAGGGCATTACGCTGCTGGATCAGCTGGGTGAGCTCGGCGGAAAGTTTAGACCGGGGTCACTTCTCGGAGGCATCTGGTGTTTTGGAGTGGATGAGAAAATTAGAATAGAACAAGGGTCTAATGAGAAAATATCACTACCCATATGAATGCACAATCATAATCACACCAATCATTTATTCAATCCACTCAAACATGGTTCAATCTCGGATTACAATTTCTCATGACTAATCGAAAATAACGGCCTAACTGATCGACGGAAAAATAAAATAACATGGCGGTCGACTAAATGTCTTCATCAATTATCCTTGCGTCCTCTGGTGCGGTGTCCTCCGGTGGGCGTCCTCGATCTGGCGCCTCCTCTTGCGGCTTCCTTGGTGGAGCTCCCTTCATAATCCTGGTCATTGCTCACGAGAGGTCCGTCATCTCCACTCGAAAAAATGTCTTCTCCCAGGTCCATCTTCTCCTCTAATGCGGCAACATCCATCTTCAGCTTGTCGACTCTCTCCATGAAATCCGTGATTTCTTCTTCATGGTCAAGGAAGTCTCGTGTGCCTTCTCCTCCAGTTCAGTTCACGGAACAACAGCCTCTGTGTACCTTGAGTTCTGGCGTATGCGGATCTCCCGTTTCCTGAGGAGACACTCCAAGTCTTGGACATATGAGAGAATGGAGTCGTCCTCCACGGTACGGATGATATCTCCATTCCTAGCTCTGCGAGAAATCATGGCGAGGTCTGATGGGTCGAGCTCGGCCCTGTACTCTTCTCGGAGATGTCCAAGTGCACGATAAATCGCCATGTCTCTTCCGAGGATCCAATTGAAATCGGTAAACTCAAAGTCAATGGGCTCTGAATGTCCTCCGAAGGTCCTCCCTGGAATGTGCACCTCAATCCTGTAGCGGGTATCCGTCGGAAGTGCATTGGTAGGCTTCCCGGTGATCGAGGGCAGAGCAATCTTCAGCTTCTTCACGATCTGGACCAGCTTCTTGCCGAAAGGCATCGTCTCATCTGGCTGGCAAAACTCCGGTAGCAAAACTGGGGTGAACTCGGCGGCCATCTAGAATGTTGAAAATCGGAGAGAAGTCAGAAATGAACAGGGGAGAATTACGGAATGATAAGGACATAAAATAAATGGTCTCTTCCTATGGCTTTCCGATCCTAGGGGTTATGTCCTACGGTCAGCGTGTGCTCTGATACCATCTCTGTAGCGATCCGACCCAAAATCGGTCAAGTCTATGTGTAGCTGTACCATCCCAAGATCATGCTGGCACACACAGTACATTGATGAAATAATCAAAGTTCAATCACACCTGAATTTATTACACGGTTCTCATATCGAGTCTTTATTACAATAGAATAAATTCGGCCGAAGGCCAACTCATGAGAAATAAACTAAGTAAAGCTGCGGAAGCGTAGAAGAATAGCGAGTCCATCCGACTCCATAGGGCAATCGCCAAGCGCGGATCGTAGCCTCACTCCTGATCGGAATACTCCTCTGCAACATAAGACGTTGCAGCCGTGTAGGTCAGCATTTTGAATATGCCGGCAAGTCATGAAGAGAGAACAATAATAAAATTACTAACACTATATGCAATTTGGCTGTGGGGCTCTAAGTTTCATTGTTTTGCGAAAAGCCAGTTTTTCCCTACAATAAGGACTTGTTTGTAATTACTACAAAATTGTTGGTAGTTATTGAGATGGTTCCACCAACCAATGTCTCATTCCCAATTATTAAATAATCTCCTCAATTAATTTATTAATTTCAGTGTTGAGATTTCCGAAATACTTCCAAGTTCCAGAGGCTCAAATTGTCCGTAACCGGGGACACGGCTAACCGATTAGATCTTCACTCTGCAGAGGTTTGCGCACTTTACTCGCAAGAATCGTTCCTCCTTTTAAGTCTTCGCACTTCATAGTGTTTGAAGGCGGGACGAGCGTAAACAGGGTCTTCGAAGAGTTCCTCCGCCTTGCCGGTACCCATCCAATCCTACCGTTCTTCTACATCTCGTAGCACCGTCGGCCGAGTCACAACTAGGGTTGACCAAGCGAGCCCATAATGGCTTGCGGCTGCAGAGTAAGCTTCGGTCAATGGGGTATACATCCGTCTCTTCGTGGCTGGGTGAAGCTTTCCGCAAGATGTCATGGCGCTTCTCCATGCATCCCGGCCAACCTTTGGGTTCTCCGGTGCCCGTCAACCGTCCTCCACCCAGTAGTGAATTTTGAAGTCCATCTTGATCTTGAAGTCATGGGGTTGTCATCATCTTGACTCTCACATCTCCTTATGATTCACTCAACCAACCCGTCTCGAGCATAGCAAAATAAACTACTTCGTCCCGGGCAATGGTAACAAGGGGAATTGGGTTCATCCTACCTCATGATACTACTCAAGAACATAACTTCAAATTCACCTACTGCATGAATGGTGGGGGAGGTATAATTCTAATGCAATAAAATCATAGGTATAATAAAGGAAATATGATCAATGACTTGCCTTGCTGACGATCTTCGAAAACTAGGGACTCGTGGTAGCAAGCTTCGCACTCCGGAAATTCTACCGAGGCAAACAACAATCATAATAAGCATACAACATATGATCACTTAACATAATAGCATGCTAACATAACACACAAAGCAATGGAATCAAAACCCAAAGAAAGTTCGAAGAAATCCAAATCAATGCTTTTTGCCACATCAAACAACAACCATGAAACAGTTTTACACAACAAAATTTTTCTTAACAGAACCTAAGCATGGGTTTTTGCTAACTAACAGAAAAGAAAACATTATGCAACTAGGAGCAAAAAGAATCACATTAAAAGCTATTATAAAACTCCTATTATGCCTAAAACAATCCTAGCAAGTAAAAATAAAATAAAAATTTATTTATTGTAAATAAAAGTTCATACTCTAAAGTTACAGAAACTAATCTAAAATAAACTATCACATAGGAAAAATAAAATTATTTGCTAATTAAAACAATAGGAAAACAGTAGCTAGTTTAATAATTAAGAACCACATGATTTTAATTAAAACATTTTTTATTAAATATAAAATACCCAATTAAATTCCTACGGTTAGGTAAGGTCAAAACAAAGTAGTGACAAAAGAATCACTAAAATAAAATAATTCTAACTCACTTTATAGCAGAATTACTAATCTGTCTAAAACTAAAATAAAGCAATTTTAAATAATTTAAACATGGTCAAACATATTTTCTACAGAAACTACAATAAATTTGCAAACCAACAAAAAAAGAATCACTTAAAAATATTAAGTAGATTAAAAGATATGGGTTTTACAAAACTGAAACTATTCTGTTAAAAACAGAAACGAAAAAAAAATTAAAAGAAAAATCGGGCGCTAATGGGCCTATCTAGCGCATCGGCGTAATTTAACTAAAACGTGCACGCGGTTAAACAGAAAATAACCCGACTGGGCCGGTCTAAACTAACCCTAACTAAACCGGAATAAACCGGAACTAAAACCGGGTTTTTATTAAAAATAACCGTACCCCTTCGGGATCTAATCTAGACCCTACGTCTAGATCGGACGGTGGGGAGATCTCCGACGACTTACCGCGGGGTCGACGGCGACGGCGGCTCGGGCGGCGACAGTCTTGAGGTCTCCGGTGGTCGGGGCGGCGGCGAGGCCTCCGTGGTCTTGTGAACAAGGGGTTCGGTGGTGGAGTCAGGCGAGCTCGAGGGGTCGAGGTGGCGGAGCAGGGAAAATGATGGCGGCGGCTCGGTGCTCGGCGAGCGATTGCGGCGAGGGAGGTCAGGCGAGGGGGAAAGTGGGGAGCAGGGGTCGAGGCGTTTATATAGGGGGCACCTACTTGCGAGGGGCGATCGGGGAGGATCGAGGCGATCCGGAATCCCGGGATTCGCGTGGCGGCGGTTGGCGTGTCTTTGGGAGGAGGAAGGCGGGGTGGGGCGGGTGTCGGTGAGAGAGAGGGGTCGTCTCGGTCGGGCGACCGGCGAAAGGGTTTTCGGGCTGGGCTGGCTCGGTCATTTGGCTGGCTGGGCAGTTGGCTGGCCCATTGGTGAGCCGCCTGGCCCGTGGGTGGGCCTCGGCGCTGGCTGGGCCGGTTGGCCTGGCTGGCGCCTGGCTTCTTTTTCTTTTTCTATTTTTTTTTGAATTTAAGATAGAGAGAGAAATATAATATTAAATATAAATATTTTATATAGGACATATATATATCAAAATGATCAGGGGAATATTCCCTATAATTTGAACATTTTTCCAGGGGCAAAACTCAAACTTTATAAAAAATCATTTTTCTAAAATCCCAAATAAAATTCAAATTTGAATTCAAACTTTTTGGCAATGTTTTTCATCTGACATTTTTGGAGTGTCATGTTTACTCCTCTCATACTTTTTCTCAAGTATTTGTCAGGCATTGTTTGAAATAAATTTCAACTGCCAAACTTTGAATTCAAATTCCAACAACTCCAAAAACTTCTGAAACTTCAAATGCCACCCAAATTCAAACAATATGCATAGATGCTTAGCTATAATTGTAAAACATTCCAAATAGGAAATTTGGGATGTTACACACATCTTTTAGTGTGATCCTACATGGTCTCCCATTAATTATAAAGGCATCCTGCTCTGCATCATATGAATAAGCGATGGCACGCACGATGAGCGTCTCATTCTCATGCAGAGTCTTGAAAAGTTCACCAGTCCAATCAACTTGATGTAAATCGGTTGCTGTGCATTTAATTCTTTTATGAACTTCTCGTATTGCAGCAATGAAGCAACCTGAGTTCCCTGAATGTACAAATAGTGTGATTAGATTCTGTATGGTATTCATTTAAACACACATAGAACCGACTAGATCTAATCTATGCCAATATCAAAATTGTGCTCTACAGTACTGCATGAAATTATAGAGCTTCTAGGCCATATAATGAACACCAGACATAGAAAAACAAGCTATATCTGTCGGCAAATTGACTGATAATAGTATAGATTTTTAGTACAAAGAGCAGACTTTGTTCTATGTACACTACTAAAGTTTCAGGCGTCACGCTTACGAAAATAATTGCATACATGATCACAAGATCAATAGTTTATAGATAATCACCATACTAGGAATGTAACATGTGATCCTACTGTCCATCATTCTCTTTAGTTTTTCTCCTTTATTTCTCGTCAACCTAAAATTTAATATAGTACATACATTTGATGTTCTCAATGCCAAATAAGTGAGGCGTGCAACTTACGTACAGAACTACTTTGTATTCTGTCTACTGCGTATTTGATCAGGCATTTAGGAGTACTACGATTATTTTGTTGATTCGGTTGCTGGTTTAAAAAAAAGTTGAATTACTAGTCTTTCCTTTCCATATCGTTGCACGTAGAACTTTCCAGCATGAAAATTAGCGCAAGTTTCATTACAGAGAGAGGCATTCACGACTAAAAACTAAGAGAGGAAGGTATCCACGATCTCCCTTAAGTTTTGCTAAAGCACATGTAGATGTGCTCTAAGTATTGCTTATCTAAGTCCTATGTCATTGATTTTATGCTAAGATTCATGCAAGCCTTTCTAGACACACCAATCTCCCTTCGGTAAAATAGGGATAGTTCGTTATGGCTGTAACTAAACGAGATCAAAAAGAAGTGTGCCGTAAATAATGGGATTGCATGCAGACTTGGGAAGGAGGGTGTATACACAATACAAGGATCTCGATCATTACCGGAGGATTCTCTCGATGGCGACCGGCTCCATTGCCGTTTTCTTTCATCTTTTGATTCGCCTGCTTCTCCGACGTGCCCTTCTCTTTTGTCGGCTTCTCTGACGTGCCCTTCTCTTTCATCTCAGGATTCACCAACGCAGGCTTTGAAGATGACGGCTCCGTCGGCTTCACCGACCTGGGAGCTACTTTGGGCGGCGTGGGGTGGTAATTCGGTGTAGTCATGGAAGGCTAGGTATGGGCGGCGTGGGGTGGGAGGCGTGGGGTGGAAGTATACGATCTATGCCGTGAAAAGCTTCGTATTTATAGGGGATTCTCTAACAACCGATCACAAGGAAATATTGGGAATTTGGTATCTCACGAAGAGGTAGTTTTAGATCACGTAATGTTTATGTATAGGGGATTCTCTAACAACCCACCACAAGGAAATATTGGGAATTTGGGATCTCACGAAGAGGTAGTTTTAGATCACGTAAAGTTTTTTTAGCTATTTTTTTATTTTGAGAATTTTTTAGCAAGTTTAGATCAGTAATCTCAACCGTGAAGTGTTTGGGCTTCTTGTGCTTTCTTATACGGGCCTATGGGTGAGCCTATTTTAAATGTGAACATGACAAAGGAAGCGAGGACTCCAACAGGCAGGACGAGCCCCGTCCCAATTATTTATGACGGGCATGCGCGAGGGCGCTTCGTCCTCACTGCCACGATTCTCCAAAAACGGTTCCTCTGCCTCTGCGTCCTCTCGATTCCCTCTTCCTCTGCGTCGCCCACTCTCCCAACAATCTGGCTTCTGGAATGGTGAGTTCTCCTTCCTGTCAATATTGTTAGTAGTTCTCCAGTAGCAACACATATGATGGCCTTCTTCTTGTCAATTTCTTGTTCTCCCGCGTCTTTATTTTGTGCGCACAGATTCATCTGCCTGCAACATGTAGTCCGTTGCCTTATGAGAATTTTGCACACAGATTCATCCGCATACAACATATAGTCCGTTGTCTTGCCAATTTCTTGTTTTTCTCCTGCTTCTTTAGTTTGTACACACAATTTCATCTGGATGGGCGATGAACAATTCATAGATACATGTTTATTCTTGATTGTTGATGTAGTTGTTTAGATAAATATTTCAAGAGCGTAAATTTTGATTATTAATTCGCATATACTCCCTCTTCAAGGAAATATAACAACTTTTGGTTCACTGCTTTAGTGATTTCTTTACAAAGGGAGTACTTGTTTAGTTTAAATTGTTCATGCACTTGTTTACATAAACTTTCAATAGCGCCAGAATTCCTATACTATCTGCCGTCATATTCATCTCGGCTTATTGTGTCATGCTTCATGTCTTATACTGGTTTCATCAATTACAGTCCTTCGGCATGGCGTTCGAGAATGATTATGATGCTAGGGCAGATGGAAATACCAATTTTTTTGTGAAGTACACGAACAAGGCTAGCTGGGTTGAGTACTGCATTGGCAGATTCAAATACTGGCTGCAGAACGATGACCAGAAGATAGTTGCACTGGATGTGGAGTACACCTGGCCTCGTGGTCCGACACAGATGGTGGCCGTGGTCTAGTTATACGTTGGCATCTACGTCCTCGTGTATCACATAAGCGTTGCTGATGAGCACTGCGGCCTGCTTGCCACCTTCCTGCTCGACGAGGAGTACACCTTTGTTGGGGTGGACATCGACAATGACAAGAAAAAACTCAAGCATGTTGGTCTGGTGTTACAAAACTTTGTGGATATCCAGAATATGTGGACAGTGCCTGATCCAGTGACGATTAAGCCAAAGTATGGCTTGGCTAACTATGTTGGTCCCATCATCCACCACAACTACAATAAGATGAAGGACGCTCTCACAGAAGATGACCACCATATATGGGCAGAAGCGCCCTTGCCCTTGAAGAACATCTATTATGCTTCCATGGACGCGTATGCCACCTACGATGTATACAGGCGGTTGGTGAACTTTCAGAAGGGGTTCAGGAGTCAGCGCCAGCATCTCGCCAAACCATCTAGGCGGTCAAAGAAGTCCGGAAGGAAGAATGAATCAACCTAAAATGTTTCTTCTATTTATCTAGCTAGTTGATAGTCTGTAAACTTTATTATACTGCTAGTAAGTCGTAAGTTCAAATTTCCTGCAAGTTGAATCATCCTTTATTCTAGCTGTCTTGCCTAATTTGATCCACATTCATGAGATATTATACTTAAGACGTTTATTTTGTTTCGGTTTCGCTAGCTATGATACAGAATGCGATAGCCATTTTTACCAAAAGATTATTTCAGATTTATACTTAAGACATTTATTTTGTTTCGGTTTCGCTAGCTATGATACAGAATGCGATAGCCATTTTTACCAAAAGATTATTTCAGATTTATAATGAATACACAGAATGCGATAGCCATTTTTACCAAAAGATTATTTCAGATTTATAATGAATACTATTCTCAACTGGATTTGAATAGAGAAATTTTATTTTTTAATTGCATAGAGAAAGTTCATTTTTTTAATCAAAAGAAGGGTCGCCCCTCTGATTTTCCATTAACAGAAACCACATGGTCTTTCAAGCCCCTGATACAAACTACAACTAGAAACTAAAGTAATCAACTAGCAACACAAATCATACATGGTAGCAAGCCTAGCCAGACTTAACATGAAGGGCCAAAAAATAAAGGGGCTTGAAAGACCATGTGGCTGACTATGGCACAGATGCGCAGGTGACACCGCAGTACCCTGTGACTCCACACTTGCGATGAACTGTACAATTCACCTGCTACATGCTCTAGCGTGCGCATATTGTCGTGGTTCTAAGTCTGACAGTAGAATGGGGGGTAGGAATGGAGAGGCAAGATCCTAGCTATGTAGTAGTTGTATACGCAAGGGATTTACGAGTTCAGGCCCTTCTCGGAGGAAGTACGTAACAGCCCTACGTCTCGGAGCCCGGAGGCGGTCGATTGCATTATATGCGTATGTGTTCTGAGGGTGCGAACCCCCTACCTGTGGAGGGTGGCTTATATAAGTGCGCCGGGACCCCAGCCAACTCACGTGGCGGAGGGTTTAAGGTACATTAAGGCTAGGCGTTACTGGTAACGCCTTACATAAAGTGTCATCATGACCATAAAGACTATTTAACTACAGACCGTTTGGACACCGAGTGGTTCTAGGACTCCTGGTGGTCGAGTGGGTCTTCATGCTCGAGTGTCTTTGAATCTGTCGAGTGGAAACCTACCAGGTCGACTGGTAGGCAGCTTCTTTCGCGAGTGTCCTTAGGGAGGGTACCTTTGGGCAGGTCTATGACCCTACCCTAGGTATATGACTTCATCATTAGCCCCCGAATGGATCGAAGTTTGAGTGAGGAAGGAGTTGATAATCTTTCCGACCTGTTCTTCGTGTTGCGAGTGTGCCTTACTCTGGATCAACGACCTTTTAGTGATGGTGTCAACTTCTCTTTCAGTCGCCTTGATCCATTCTTCACATTTGCCGAGTGAACTTTTATGAACTTGAGGATTTCCGAGCGACGGATCAGAGGAAATCTGCTGTCTGACAGGTTGCTCCACGGTTAGCGGATTTCACGGGATCTGAATTTTGGGAAGTGCGCGAAGCGGAGAAAACTGCGGCACTCAGATGGGATAAGGCGATGACGCCTCGATCTTTGCGCCGCCTTTTTCGCCACGTATCGCACGCACCTGTTGCGAGATTTGACGGGATTGCCTGCGCCTACCAGTCAGCCACTCGGAAGCGGCCTCATATAAGGCATCGGACGGGGTATTTTGAATAGTGTGACCCCAATCTTCCCCTCCTTCCGCCTCCAAATCTTTCTGCTGCGCTCTTAGCCTGCTCGGTGCCGCAACTCAGTACTTGCTTCGCCGGCGACCATGGTGAAGGAGAAGACCGCAGCCTTGGAGAGGGTGAAGAAGGCAGCGGCGAAGGCGAAGGGGAGAGCGCCTAGTCGGGGCGGATCTTCTTCGCGGTCCAAACTGCCGCAAGGTTGGGTCCAAGGATATTGGATCCGCTCGACCATCACCGAGAAGGACCTCAACGATCTGGCCAACGAGGGACTGATCCTCCGTGGGTCAGCGAGGCTTCCGGGAACGGAGTGGCAGCCGCAACCTGAAGAGGGTGAGTGCGTTCTCCTAGCCACTCACGTAGATCGGGGATTTTCTCTGCCGCCGAATCCTTTCTTCCAGGGGTTTCTGAACTTTTTTGGAGCGCAACTCCATCATTTCACTCCCAACTCCATTGTCTATCTTGCTGCTTTCGTGTCGTTATGCGAAAACTTCTTGGGCTGTCGGCCGCCTTGGGGCCTCTTCTAGCATATATTCACTTGTCGCTCTCGGGACGGTGAAAGAAAGCGAACCCGAATGACGAGAGAACCCAAGTAATCCAGATGTGTGGGGACTCGGGGTCGAGATGAGGGGAAGCGCTTTTCGGCTATGACTCTCCCGACTCGGTTAAAGGATGGCAATCGACCTGGTTCTACTGCCAAGACCAGCCGACGCCGGGGCAGTCGACTGGACTCCCTTCTTTCTCCATGAGTCGAGTGAACAAGCCATCTTCCCTGAAGGTGCTACCAGAGGAGAAGGCCCAAGTAAAATTGTTGATGGAACGCGTAGTCCAGCTCATTCGCGACGGGGTGACCGGCATGGATCTTCTGGAAGTTTTCCTCCGACGGCGTATTCAGCCACTCCAATACCGAGGCCATCCGATGTGGATGTACTCCGGTACGGATGATACCACTCGGGTCCATCCAGAGGAGGTCGATGACGCCACGCTGGAGAAGTGGATGACTGCCATCACAGGAAACAAAGATAACCCTCGCGGAGCTAGGAGGATTCCACCACTCGACCAGACTTACGAAGCGGACAAGGTATAACCACTTATCTCCGACTGTGATTCGGCTGCATTCATTCTGTTTAGATGCCAATTCGTCGACTGACTTTTGCCTTGTTTTGTTGTCTTCTAGGTCACCACTGAGATGTACTCGATGCCCAACGGGGCGCAGGAACCAGTCGAAGAAGAAGAAGGAAGCGGAGGTGAAAGCCAGGAGGAATGGGAGTCCAACGGTGAGGAGGATGAGGGGGACGACAGCTCTGATGAAGAGTAGGAGGAGGAAGATGAGGAAGGCGTCGATCCTCCCTTTCGGAAGGAAGGTCAAGTTGACGATTACCCGTGGCGGTAGCGGTAAAGCTATTGCGCCTTTGGGCGGTCGGCAAGCGACCTCGGACAACTTCCCCTCGCCCGTCGAGAAACCGCGAAGCAACCTCGAGCAACGTCGTCAAAGCCGGCGAAGGCCCTGCCCAAGATGCGGATGGTCATTCCCACCATCTCCGGGTAATCAGCAGAACTTGTATTTCCCTATTCAACATGAGTGTACTTTTGGTCGACTCGATGACTGATCTGCTGATTCTTGAAATCTGCAGTGCAGCTACCTCCGAGACCTCAGCCAAGCACGAAGATCAGGAAATGGAAGATGCTGTCACCTCCAACCTTGGTATGATCTCTGTAGTTTAGAGAGGCACCTACTTGCTGAGGCGTCGAGAGATCGGAGGCGATCCGGAATCCAGGATTGGCGGATTGGCGTGTCTTCAGAGGAAGGCAGGGGTGGGGCGGGTGTCGATGAGAGAGAGAGAGTCGTCTCGTCGAGGCGGAAATGAAAGGTTTGAGTAGGCTGGCTCAAATTGGCTGGTAGCAGTAGACAGATTGCTTTGACTTTGGTGCCACACACCCGTGGGTGAACCTCGGCGTTATTTGGCAGTTAGCTGGTAGTGCACTGGTTCTTTTCTTTTTCTATTTTTGAATTTAAGATAGAAAATAATATTAAATATAAATATTTTATATAGGACATATATATATCAAAATGATCGGGGAATATTCCTATAATTTGAACATTTTCAGGACAAAACTCAAACTTTATAAAATCATTTTTCTAAAATCCCAAATAAAATTCAAATTTGAATTCAAACTTTTTGTGTTTTCATCGACATTTTTGAGTGTCATGTTTACTCCTCTCATACTTTTCTCAAGTATTTGTCGGGCATTGTTTGAAATAAATTTCAAGCCCTTGACTTTGAATTCAAATTCAACAACTCAAAAACTTCGAAACTTCAAATGCACCCAAATTCCAACAATATGCATAGATGCTTAGCTATAATTGTAAAACATTCCAAATAGGAAATTTGGGATGTTACAAACCTACCACCTAAAGATGAATCTAGCCCCGAGATTGGGTTAACTAACAAATAGGTGTCGCGTGGTCTCGGCGGAGGTCTTCTTCTTGCTCGGTGGCTTCCTCCTCGGAATGATGACTCCTGACTGCAAAACTTGATGATCTTGCTGCGGGTGACTCATTACTGATCTCGAGAATTCAACGGGTTTCTCCTTATAAGTCAGATCCTTTGGCTTTATGGCCTCTAAGGGCCTTGTGTCTCTCAATGGAATATCGGCCTATCGGCATGGCATTTCTTGAGTGAGAAACATGGAAGACATCATGAACTCGGACAATCCTTCGGCAATTCAACATAAGCAACTTCTCCACGGCGTTCGAGGATTTTGTAGGGCCAATGAACCGGGGTGCTAACTCCTTTAACACGAACTCTTGATTCCACGGTGAGGACACCGAAGATATGCTCGGTCTCCGCGTAAGTTACTTCCTTGTTTCTTGTCGGCATAACTCTTACGCCTCGGCGAGCTACCTTGAGTCTATCTCGAATCAGTTTGACTTTCTCTTGAATCTCGATAAGATCGGAACCGAATTTTGATCTCCACCCATCCACAATGGTGTTACGCACCTCCTTCCGTATAGGAAACGAAGGGCCATCTTGGTGATGCGATAAGCATTGTTATATGAGAACTCCGTGTAGGGAAAATTATCATCAGCTAGACCCATAGTCTAGCGCACAAGCTCTCAACATGTCCTCCGAGAATCTGGTTGACTCTCGGTCATCCATCACATGCGGATGAAAAGCTATCTTGAACTCCAGCCTCGTACCCAAAGTTTCATACAGCTGATTCCAAAACTTTGAGGTAAATTGTGTCTATCTGACCACGATACTCCTCGGAACTCCATGCGAGACATACGATCCTGGTCATGTATATCTTGGCTAACTTAGCACTTGTATAGGTAGTCTTCACGGGAATGAAATGAGCTACCTTGGTCAATCGATCAACCACTATCCAGATGGAATCATAACTTGAGCGGGTCTGGGTAATCTGTGATAAAATCCATTCAAGTTTTCCCATTTCCACTCGGGAATCGGCAAGGTTGAAGTAACCCCTGGTTTCGATGTTACGCCTTTACTGTTGACAAACATAGCATACCGCTACGTGCGGCAATATCCTTCTTCATACCTGTCCACGAAACTTTCCTTCAAATCGGATACATCTTAGTGTTACAGGGGTGATCAAGTGCGGTGAATCATGAGCCTCTGAAGAATTAGCTACGAGTTCGGGATCATTGGGTACGCCATCGATCCTCGAACCATATAGTTCGTATTCATCCTTACGAAATCCTTTAGCTTTTCCTTCATTCATCCTTTTCTTTATCTCATCAATTTCCTTGTCGACTTGGGCTTCACAATTCTTTCGGCCAAAGTGGACTGAACTTCGAGAGTTGCAACATATCCTCTGGAACTCTCGGTCGAAGATCTAAAGATCATCGACTAACTCTGAGTAATCCTCACTATAAGAGTATTCACATAACTCTTACGGCTCAAAGCATCTGCTACAACATTAGCCTTTCACGGGTGGTAATGCAATCTCATGTCATAGTCCTTGATTAACTCTAGCCATCTCCTGCACGGTTCAACTCTTCTGCGTGAAAATATTTCAAGCTCTTATGATCTGTGTAAACTTCTGCGGTTTCCGATGAAATGTCTCCAGTCTTGAGTGCATACTCGCTGCTAACTCAAATCATGTGTGGCATAATTCATCTCGTGTAGTCGTAGCTGTCAGGTATAAGCTACAACTTTTCCTTCTGCATGAGTACTCCTCAAGTCCACGGCGAAGCGTCTAATATACTGTAATCTTTGTGTATGTCCGGCAAAATCAGCCTTGGGGCTGTAACAAACGTTTCTTCAATTCACAAAGCTGGCTTCACAATCCTCGGTCCAAATGTACTTGGCATCCTTCTTCAACAACTCGGTCATGGGCAGCAATCTTGAGAAATTCTCAATAAACCTCGATAATATCCTGCGAGTCAGAGCTGCGGATCTCCTTGACTGAGGTGGCGGCCAATCGGTGGCATACAACCTTGGCGGTCAACTGCTATTCCTTCTCCTGAAATAACATGTCAGGAATCCGACTTCCTTCAGCCAAAATTCACATTTGCTGAACTTGGCATACAATGATGTTCGGAGTTTCTCGAACTAGGCATAAATGTTCATAGCTCTTCCTCGCTCTTGGAGAAAATCAGTATATCATCGATGAACACCGACAAACTTGTCCGGATATTCCATAAATACCTTGTTCATCAAATTCATGAAGTATCGGGGCATTAGTCAATCAAATGGCGGTATACTCATATAAACCACACAGTGGTGAATGCTGTTTTAGGTATATCCTTTTCACGGATCTTCAAGCGATATACACGATCGAAGATCGATCTTGGAAATACCTTGGCTCCAACTAGCTGATCAAATAGGTCATTAATCATCGGCGGAGGTACTTGTTCTTGATGGTCCGTCGTTGTTCAATGAGCGATAATCCACAACCATCCTCGAGGTTCCATCCTTCCTCTCTACCAAAAGAGCTGGGGCTCCCCAAGGTGATGAGCTTGGCGAATATATCCCTTCTCCAATAGCTCATTAATTTGATTCTTGATCTCCTTCAAATCATTCGGGGCATCCGATGAGGTCTCTTGGATATTGGGGCTGTAGAGCAATAACTCAATCAGAAATTCAATGTCTCTGTCGGTGGCATTCACAATTCCTCCGAAACACATGGGAAAATCTTGCACTCTGGCACTTCCTCTGAACAACTCGTGAGAATTTACTGATTCTTCATCAGCTCGTGCGGATACATACTTGATCCTCTTACGCTCCGGGGTGGTGGCAGAATCGACTTCTTGAGCCGCAGTCTATGTTTCCTTCAAACTTGTCAACCAATCCATGCCTAGGATCACATCCAGGTCGGGTTTCCAATACTATGAGTCTGCGGAAATTTATGGTTTCCGATGTTGAGGTTGCATGACAACCTGCCATCATTTCTCCTCCTGCGGGCCCGGCGTGAAGGGGCTTCTAAGGGTTCTAGTGGGCAACCGTACTTTTCACAACTACCCTTGATATGAATGAATCGTTGCACGAATCAAAGAGTACCAATCTGGATGTGAATTTAATAAAAACTTACCAACCACGATTATGCTGATCATAGGCGTCATCACGTCAATGTAGTTCACACTGAGCAGAGGAAAGGGTTGGGCTTCTTTGCTGAGCTTCCATTGCCGTTTCCATTCCTCTGCAGCCTCCGGGCGTCGGTGGCATAGTGCCCTGTTTTACGGCACTTAAGCAGGTGATGTGACTCAGATCTTTAAGGCAGGCGGAGACGATGCTGGTTGCCATGCCGTTTCATTGCCATTTCCATTGCACATCTTATTGTCCTGGTTGCGGTTGTTCCCATTTCCTCCATGGTTATGTCCTCCATGGTTATGATGGGTATGCCCTCCGTATGGGGCATAACGGGCTTCGCTGAGCTCGAGTTGTACTTCCCCCAGCCATACCCGCTTGCGACTATCAATCTGCTGCTGCTTGCCTTCAAGTATGGTGGCCTTGTCTACCAGCTCACGGTAGTTGTTGAGTAGCCACCATTAGCTGCATTCCCAGCTCGTCATTGAGTCCCTCGAAACTTTTCCTGCTTGGCGGCATCTGTGGCCCACATCATCCGGGCATGAGCTAACTTGCTGAACTCATCCACGTCTTGCCCACCAGTTCCCTGGCGTGAATTCGGAACTCACGCTTCTTAGACTCATGGCTCGGCTGAAACATGAAAATGTGCGGAAAGCCTCTGGAACTGATCCCGTGATGGTGGCGATGGGATAAGTGGCGGTCTAGTTCTCCCACCAAGGGCTGCAGGTCCATCAAGTTGATGTCGGCCAGCGCACCTTCTGTCTGTGCATCCGGCGGTGGCTAACTCTCTTCCGACCTTGCGGAGCAATCGCCAGCCACAATCGGCTCGGTGCTACTAGAGAACAACGGCAGATTCAGCCTTGAAGCGGGTCAGGTCAACGAGGGGTGGTGGCGGTGGATTGTTGTTGTTGTTGTTGTTGCAGTTACGGATGAGCATACATGAGGGCATTACGCTCTTTGGATCAGCTGGGTGAGCTCGGTGGAAAGTTTGAACAGGGTCACTTCTCGGAGGCATCTGGTGTTTTGGAGTGGATGAGAAAATTAGAATAGAACAAGGGTCTAATGAGAAAATATCACTACCCATATGAATGCACAATCATAATCACACCAATCATTTATTCAATCCACTCAAACATGGTTCAATCTGGATTACAATTTCTCATGACTAATCGAAAATAACGGCCTAAGCGATCGGCGGAAAAATAAAATAACATGGCGATGGACTAAATGTCTTCATCAATTATCCTTGCGTCCTCAGTGCGGTGTCCTCCGGTGGGGCGTCCTCGTCTGGCGCCTCCTCTTGCGGCTTCCTTCAGTGGAGCTCCCTTCATAATCCTGGTCATTGCTCACGAGAGGTCCGTCATCTCCACTCGAAAAAATGTCTTCTCCCAGGTCCATCTTCTCCTCTAATGCGGCAACATCCATCTTCAGCTTATCGACTCTCTCCATGAAATCCGTGATTTCTTCTTCATAGTCAAGGAAATCTGCGTGCCTTCTCCTCCAGTTCAGTTCACGGAACAACAGCCTCTGTACCTTGATTCTGGCGTATGCGGATCTCCCGTTTCTGAGGAGAACTCCAAGTCTTGGACATATGAGAGAATGGAGTCGTCCTCTACAGTCGGATGATATCTCCATTCCTAGCTCTGCGAGAAATCATGAGGTCTGATGGGTGAGCTCGGCCTTG
Organism: Aegilops longissima; assembly: GCA_021605205.1. Taxonomy (NCBI): domain Eukaryota; kingdom Viridiplantae; phylum Streptophyta; class Magnoliopsida; order Poales; family Poaceae; genus Aegilops; species Aegilops longissima. Next base: position 62,820 of record JAHIAM010004860.1, read on the forward strand.
TACTCTTCTCGGAGATGTCCAAGTGCGCGATAAATCGCCATGTCTCTTAGAGGATCAATTGAAATCGGTAAACTCAAAGTCAATGGGCTCACGAATGTCCTCCGAAGGTCCTCCGGAATGCACCTCAATCCTGCGGCGGGTATCCGTCGGAGTGCATTGGTAGGCTTCCGTGATCGGGGCAGATCAATCTTCAGCTTCTTCACGATCTGGACCAACTTCTTGCCGAAGGCATCGTCTCATCTGGTGGTAAAACTCCGTAGCAAGCGGGGTGAACTCGGTGGCCATCTAGAATGTTGAAAACGGAGAAAGTCAGAAATGAGCAGGGAGAATTACGGAATGATAAGGACATAAAATAAATGGTCTCTTCCTATGGCTTCCGATCCTAGGGTTATGTCCCTCGGTCGACGTGTGCTCTGACCACCTCTACAGCGATCCGACCAAAATCGGTCAAGTCTATGTGTGTTGTACCATCCCAAGATCATCTTTTTACAGTACATTGATGAAATAATCAAAGTTCAATCACACCTGAATTTATTACGGTTCTCATATCAGTCTTTATTACAATAGAATAAATTAGGCGAAGGCCAACTCATGAAATAAACTAAGTAAAGCTGCGGAGCGTAGAAGAATAAGCGAGTCCATCCGACTCCATAGGGCGTCGTAGCGCGGATCGTAGCCTCACTCTGACGATGGAATACTCCTCTGCAACATAAGGCGTTGCAGCCGTGTAAGTCACATTTTGAATATCTTGGCAAGTCATGAAGAGAGAACAATAATAAAATTACTAACACTATATGCAATTTGGCATGGGGCTCTAAGTTTCATTGTTTTGCAGCCGGTTTTTCCTACAATAAGGACTTGTTTGTAATTACTACAAAATTGTTGGTAGTTATTGAGATGGTTCCACCAACCAATGTCTCATTCCCAATTATTAAATAATCTCCTCAATTAATTTATTAATTTCAGTGTTGAGATTTCGAAATACTTCCAAGTTCGAGGCTCAAATTGTCCGTAACAGGGACACGGCTAACGATTAGATCTTCACTCTCTGAGGTTTACTTTTACTACAAGAATCGTTCCTCCTTTTAAGTCTTCGCACTTCATGGTGTTTGAAGAGCGGAATGACGAAACAGGGTCTTCGAAGAGTTCCTCTGGCCGCTGCGTACCCATCAATACCGTTCTTCTACATCTGCGTAGCACGTCCGGAGTCACAACTAGGGTTGACCAAGCGAGCCCATAATGGCTTGCGGCTGCGGATAAGCTTCGATGATGGGGTATACATCGATCTCTTCGTGGCTGGGTGAAGCTTTCCGAGATGTCATGGTAAGCTTCTCATGCATCCCGGCCAACCACTGGGTTCTCGGGTGCCCGTCAACCGTCCTCCACCGATGGTGAATTTTAGAAAATCCATCTTGAGCTTGAAGTCATGGGGTTGTCATCATCTTCACTCTCACATCTCCCTTATGATTCACTCAACCAACCCGATCTCTGAGCATAGCAAAATAAACTTCGCCGTCCAAGACAGTAGTAACAGGGGAATTGGGTTCATCCTACCTCATGATACTACTCAAGAACATAACTTCAAATTCACCCTACTTGCATGCATGGTGGAGAGGTATAATTCTAATGCAATAAAATCATAGGTATAATAAAGAAATGTGATCAATGACTTGCCTTAGCGACGATCTTGAAAACGCTAGGGAGGACTACGTGGTACCCTGCTTACCGCTCCGGAAATTCTACGGGGCAAACAACAATCATAATAAGCATACAACATATGATCACTTAACATAATAGCATACTAACATAACACACAAAACAATTGAATCAAAACCAAAGAAAGTTGAAGAAATCCAAATCAATGCTTTTGCCACATCAAACAACAACCATGAAACAGTTTTACACAACAAAATTTTTCTTAACAGAACCTAAGCATGGGTTTTGCTAACTAACAAGAAAAGAAAACATTATGCAACTAGGAGCAAAAAGAATCACATTAAAAGCTATTATAAAACTCCTATTATACTTACAAACAATCCTATGAAGTAAAATAAAATAAAAAATTTATTTATTATAAATAAAAAGTTCATACTCTAAAGATTACAGAAACTAATCTAAAATAAACTATCACATAGGAAAAATAAAATTATTTGCTAATTAAAACAATAGGAAAACAGTAGCTAGTTAAATAAATAAGAACCACATGATTTTAATTAAAACATTTTTTATTAAATCTAAAATACCTAATTAAATTCCTACAGTTGAAGTAAGGTCAAAACAAAGTAGTGACAAAAAGAATCACTAAAATAAAATAATTCTAACTCATTTTATAGCAGAATTACTAATCTGTCTAAATCTAAAATAAAGCAATTTTAAATAATTTAAACATGACTCAAACATATTTTCTACAGAAACTACAACAAATTTGCAAACTAACAAAAAGAAATCACTTAAAAATATTAAGTAGATTAAAAGATATGGATTTTTACAAAGCTGAAACTATTCATTAAAACAGAAACGAAAAAAAATTAAAAAGAAAAATACGAGCTAATGGGCCTATCTAGCGCTTCAGCGTTAATTTAACTAAAGCGTGCAGCGTTGTGAGAAAATAACCCAAATGGGCAGGTCAAACTAACCCTAACTAATAGGAATAAGCAGAACTAAAAGCAGGTTTTATTAAAATAGTACCCTTGAGGATCTAATCTAGACCCTAAATGCAATCGGGGCAGTGGGGAGATCTCGCGGACTTACAGCAAGTCGGCGGCCAACTTTCGGCGGGTCTTGAGGTCTCGGTGGTCGCAGCAGCCGAGCCTCGTAGTGCGAACAAGGGAATTCAGTGGTGGAGTGAGGCGAGCTCGAGGGTGAGTGCAGCAGGAAAATGGTGGCCTCAGGTGCTCGGCGGCGATTGCTTGAGGAGGTGAGGCGAGGAAGAGTGAGAGAGCAGGGTGAGGCGTTTATAGGGGGCACCTACTTGCGAGGCGATCGGGGAGAGATGGGAGGCGATCCCGGAATCGGGATTCAGCGGTGGCGTGCGGGAGGAGGAAGGCGGGGTGGGGCCGGGTGTCGGTGAGAGAGTCGTCTCGGTCAGGCGGCAGGCGAAGGGTTTTCAGGCTGGTGGCTGATTAAATTTGGCAGCTTGGGCAGTTAGCCTGGCCATTGGTACAGGCCACTTTGGCCGATGGGTGAACCTCGGCTTTGGTTGGGCAGTTGCTTTGGTGGCCTTTATTCTTTCTTTTCTATTTTTTGTTTAAGATAGAGAAATATAATATTAAATATAAATATTTTATATAGGACATATATATATCAAAATGATCGGGGAATATTCCTATAATTTGAACATTTTCAGGGCAAAACTCAAACTTTATAAAATCATTTTCTAAAATCCCAAATAAAATTCAAATTTAATTCAAACTTTTTGCAATGTTTTTCATCGACATTTTGAGTGTCATGTTTACTCCTCTCATACTTTTCTCAAGTATTTATCGAGGCATTGTTTGAAATAAATTTCAAGCATAAACTTTGAATTCAAATTCCAACAACTCCAAAACTACGAAACTTCAAATGCCACCCAAATTCAAACAATATGCATAGATGCTTAGCTATAATTGTAAAACATTCCAAATAGGAAATTTGGGATGTTACACACATCTTTAGTGTGATCCTACATGGTCTCCCATTAATTATAAAGGCATCACTCTGCATCATATGAATAGCGATGGCACAGGCGATGGGCGTCTCATTCTCATGCAGTCTTGAAAAGTTCACCAGTCCAATCAACTTGATGTCGTCGATTCTGTGCATTTAATTCTTTATGAACCGTATTGCACAATGAAGCAACCTGAGTTCCCTGAATGTACAAATAGTGTGATTAGATTCATGGTATTCATTTAAACACACATAGAACGACTAGATCTAATCTATGCCAATATCAAAATTGTGCTCTGATCACTGCATGAAATTATAGAGCTTCTAGGCCATATAATGAACACCGGACATAGAAAAACAAGCTATATCATCCGGCAAATTGATGATAATAGTATAGATTTTAGTACAAAGCAGACTTTGTTCTATGTACACTACTAAAGTTTTGAGGTCAACTTCAAAATAATTGCATACATGATCACAAGATCAATAGTTTATAGATAATCACCATACTAGGAATGTAACATGATCCTACTGTCCATCATTCTCTTTAGTTTTTCTCCTTTATTTCGTCAACCTAAAATTTAATATAGTACATACATTTGATGTTCTCAATGCCAAATAAGTGGGCGTGCAACTTACGTACAGAACTACTTTGTACATCTCTGCGTGTTGATCAGGCATTTAGAATTACTCGATTATTTTGTTGATTCGGTTGCTGGTTTAAAAAAGTTGAATTACTAGTCTTTCCTTTCCATATCGTTGCGTAGAACTTTCCGACATGAAAATTAGCGCAAGTTTCATTACAGAGAGGCATTCCGACTAAAAACTAAGAGGTATCCACGATCTCCCTTAAGTTTGCTAAAGCACATGTAGATGTGCTCTAAGTATTAATCTAAGTCCTATGTCATTGATTTTATGCTAAGATTCATGCAAGCCTTTCGACACACCAATCTCCCTTGGTAAAATAGGGATAGTTCGTTATGGCTGTAACTAAGCGAGATCAAAAATGTGCCGTAAATAATGGGATTGCATGCAGACTTGGGAAGGAGGTGTATACACAATACAAGGATCTCGATCATTGGAGATTCTCTCGATGGCGACCGGCTCCATTGCCGTTTTCTTTCATCTTTTGATTCGCTGCTTCTCCGGCGTGCCCTTCTCTTTTGTCGGCTTCTCGGCGTGCCTTCTCTTTCATCTCGAGGATTCACCAGCATGAGCTTTGAAGATGGCGGCTCCGTCGGCTTCACCGACCAGGAGCTACTTTGGCGGCGTGGGGTGGTAATTGGTGTAGTCATGGAAGGCTAGGTATGGGCGGCGTGGGGTGGGGCGTGGGGTGGAAGTATCTGATCTATGCCGTGAAAGCTTACGTGTTATAGGGGATTCTCTAACAACCGATCACAAGGAAATATTGGGAATTTGGTATCTCACGAAGAGTTTTTAGATCACGTAATGTTTATGTATAGGGGATTCTCTAACAACCCACCACAAGGAAATATTGAGATTTGGGATCTCACGAAGGGTAGTTTTAGATCACGTAAAGTTTTTTAGCTATTTTTTTATTTGAGAATTTTTTAGCAAGTTTAGATCATAATCTCAACGTGAAGTGTTTGGGCTTCTTGTGCTTTCTTATGGGCCTATGGGTGAGCCTATTTTAAATGTGAACATGACAAAGGCGAGGACTCAACAGGCAGGGACCAGCCCGTCCCAGTTATTTATAGCCGGGCATGTGGAGTAACCGTCCTCCTGCCACGATTCTCCAAAAGCGGTTCCTCTGCCTCTGCGTCCTCTCGATTCCCTCTTCCTCTGCGTCGCCCACTCTCCCAACAATCAAAGCCTGGAATGGTGAGTTCTCCTGTCAATATTGTTAGTAGTTCTCGTAACACATATGATGGCCTTCTTCTTGTCAATTTCTTGTTCTCCAGCGTCTTTATTTTGTGCTTGCGATTCATCTGCACGCAACATGTAGTCCGTTGCCTTATGAAATTTTGCACAGATTCATCCGCATACAACATATAGTCCGTTGTCTTGCCAATTTCTTGTTTTCTCCTGCTTCTTTAGTTTGTACACACAATTTCATCTGGATGGGCGATGAACAATTCATAGATACATGTTTATTCTTGATTGTTGATGTAGTTGTTTAGATAAATATTTCAAGGCGTAAATTTTGATTGATTATTATATACTCCCCTCTTCAAGGAAATATAACAACTTTTGGTTCCTGCTTTAGTGATTTCTTTAGGGAGTACTTGTTTAGTTTAAATTGTTCATGCACTTGTTTACATAAACTTTCAATAGGCAATTCCTATACTATCTGCCGTCATATTCATCTCGGCTTATTGTGTCATGCTTCATGTCTTATACTGGTTTCATCAATTACAGTCCTTGGCATGGCGTTCGAGAATGATTATGATGCTAGGGCAGATGGAAATACCAATTTTTGTGAAGTACGAACAAGGCTAGCTGGGTTAGTCTTGCATTGGCGATTCAAATCTTGGGCTGAGCGATGACGGAAGATAGTTACTGGATGTGGAGTACACGGCCTCGTGGTCCGACCAGAGATGGTGGTGGTCTGGTTATCGTTGGCATCGTCCTCGTGTATCACAAGCGTTCTTTGATGAGCTGCGGCTGCCACCTTCACCTTTCGACGAGGAGTACACCTTTGTTGGGGTGGACGCCGACAATGACAAGAAAAACTCAAGCATGTTGGTGCGGTACAAAACTTTGTGGATATCCGAATATGTGGGCGATGCCGATCCGGTGATTAAGCCAAAGTATGGCTTGGCTAACTATGTTGGTCCCATCATCCACCACAACTACAATAAGATGAAGGGCGGCTCTCACGAGAAGATGACCACCATATATGGGGACGCCCTTGCCCTTGAAGAACATCTATTATGCTTCCATGGGCGTATACCACCTCGATGTATCTGGTGGTTGGTGAACTTCGAAGGGGTTCAGAGTCGGCCCGACATCTCAAACCATCTAGGCGGTCAAAAGTCGGGAAGGAAGAATGAATCAACCTAAAATGTTTCTTCTATTTATCTAGCTAGTTGATAGTCTGTAAACTTTATTATACTGCTAGTAAGTCGTAAGTTCAAATTTCCTGCAAGTTGAATCATCCTTTATTCTAGCTGTCTTGCCTAATTTGATCCACATTCATGAGATATTATACTTAAGGCGTTTATTTTGTTTCGGTTTAGCTAGCTATGATCTGAGAATCGATAGCCATTTTACCAAAAGATTATTTCAGATTTATACTTAAGACATTTATTTTGTTTCGGTTTAGCTAGCTATGATCAGTCGATAGCCATTTTTACCAAAAGATTATTTCAGATTTATAATGAATACAGAATCGATAGCCATTTTTACCAAAAGATTATTTCAGATTTATAATGAATACTATTCTCAACTGGATTTGAATAGAAATTTTATTTTTAATTGCATAGAAAGTTCATTTTTTAATCAAAGGGTCGCCCTCGATTTTCCATTACGAAACCACATGGTCTTTCAAGCCCTGATACAAACTACAACTAGAAACTAAAGTAATCAACTAGCAACACAAATCATACATGGTAGCAAGCCTAGCGGACTTAACATGAAGGGCCAAAAAATAAAGGGCTTGAACCATGTGGCTGACTATAACGCAGTCTTGAGGTGACACATGGTACCACTGACTCCACACTTCGATGAACTGTACAATTCACCTGCTACATGCTCTAATAGCGTGCGCATATTGTGTGGTTCTAAGTCAGCGAGTAGAATGGGGGTAGGAATGGAGAGCCTAGATATACTATGTAGTTGTATCGCAATGAGAGTTTCTGAGTTCAGGCCCTTCTCGAGATGCGTAACAGCCCTACGTCTCGGAGCCGGAGGATGGGCATATGCTCGTGTATTATGAGGTGCGAACCCCCTACATGGAGGGGGTGGCTTATATAAGTGCGCCGGGACCCCAGCCAACTCACGTGGCGGAGGTTTAAGGTACATTAAGGCTAGGCGTTCTGGTAGCGCCTTATAAAAATGTCATCATGACCATAAAGACTATTTAACTGAGACCGTTTGGACACCGTGGTTCTAGGACTCCACGGTGGTCAGTGGGTCTTCATGCTCGAGTGTCTTTGAATGCAGCCGGTGAAACCTAGGTCGTGGTAGGCAGCTTCTTCAGAGTGTCCTTAGGAGGGTACCTTTGGGCAGGTCTATGACCCTACCCTAGGTATATGACTTCATCATTAGCCCCGAATGGATCGAAGTTTGAGTGAGGAAGGAGTTGATAATCTTTCCGACCTGTTCTTCGTATTGCGAGTGTGCCTCTGGATCAACGACCTTTTAGTGATGGTGTCAACTTCTCTTCGATTAGCCTTGATCCATTCTTCACATTTGCCGAGTGAACTTTTATGAACTTGAGGATTTCGGCGACGGATCGGAGGAAATCTCTGTCGACGGTTGCTCCACGGTTAGCGGTTTCGGGATCTGAATTTTGGGAAGTCGCGAAGCGAAAACTGACACTTTCCGGATGGGATGGCGATGGCGCCTCGATCTTTCGCCGCCTTTTTAGCCACTTCTTTTCCTGTTGCGATTTGGTGGGATTACTGCGCCTACCGATCACTTTCAGGCGGCCTCATATAAGGCATCGGACGGGGTATTTTGAATAGTGTGACCCCAATCTTCCCTCCTTCCGCTCAAATCTTTCTGCTGCGCTCTTAGCCTGCTCGGTGCCGCAACTCAGTACTTGCCGCTGGCGACCATGGTGAAGGAAGAAGCGCAGCCTTGGAGGGTGAAGAAGGCGGCAAGAAGGCGAAGGGAGAGCGCCCTAGTCGGATCTTCTTGGTCCAAAGCGCGCAGGTTGGGTCAAGGATATTGGATCGCTCGACCATCACCGAAGGACCTCAACGATCGGCCAGCGGGATGATCCTCCGTGGTCGTGAGGCTTCCGGAACGGAGTGGCAGCCTAACTGAAGAGGGTGAGTCGTTCTCCTAGCCACTCACGTAGATCGGGATTTTCTGCCTTGAATCCTTTCTTCCGGGGTTTCTGAACTTTTTGGGGCGCAACTCCATCATTTCCTCCCAACTCCATTGTCTATCTTGCTGCTTTGTGATGGTTATCGAAAACTTCTTGGGCTGTCGGCCGCCTTGGGGCCTCTTCTAGCATATATTCACTTGTGGCTCTCGGACGGTGAAAAAGCGAACCGAATGGCGAGAGAACCCAAGTAATCAGATGTGTGGGGACTCGGGGTCGGATGAGGGAAAGGCGCTTTTCCGCTATGACTCTCCGACTTCGGTTAAAGGATGGATCCGACCTGGTTCTCACTGCCAAGACCAGCGGCCGAGGCGGTCATTGGACTCCTTCTTTCTCCATGAGTCGAGTGAACAAGCCATCTTCCTGAAGGTGCTACGGAGGAGAAGGCCCAAATAAAATTGTTGATGGAGCAGCGTAGTCTAGCTCATTCGCGGACGGGGTGACCGGCATGGATCTTCGGAAGTTTTCTTCCGACGTATTCAACCACTCCATACCGAGGCCATCGATGTGGATGTACTCCGGTGCGGATGATACCACTCGGGTCCATCGGAGGAGGTCGATGGCATACAGCTGGAGAAGTGGATGACTGCCATCACGAAACAAAAGATAACCCTCGCAGACTGGGAGATTCCACCACTCGACCGGACTTACTGAAGCGGAACAAGGTATAACCACTTATCTCCGGTGATTCGGCTGCATTCATTCTGTTTAGATGCCAATTAGTGGACTGACTTTTGCCTTGTTTTGTTGTCTTCTAGGTCACCACTTGAGATGTACTCGATGCCCAGCGCGCGGAACCGTCGAAGAAGAAGAAGGAAGCGGAGGTGAAAGCCAGGAGAATGGGAGTCAACGGTGAGGAGGATGAGGGGGCGACAGCTCACGATGAAGAGTAGGAGGAGGAAGATGAGGAAGGCGTCGATCCTCCTTCGGAAGGAAGGTCAAGTTGACGCATTACCGGCGAGGTAGTAAAGCTATTAAGCCCAGGCGGTCGGCGAAGCGACCTCGGACAACTTCGCCGGCGAAACCGCCGAAGCAACCTCGAGCAACGTCGTCAAAGCCGGCGAAGGCCCTGAAGATGCGGATGGTCATTCCCACCATCTCCGGGTAATCAGCGAACTTGTATTTCCTATTCAACATGAGTGTACTTTTAATTACTTTCGATGAAATCTGCTGATTCTTGAAATCTGCGGTGCAGCTACCTCAAGAGACCTCGGCCAAGCACGAAGATCAGGAAATGGAAGATCTGTCACCTCCAACCTTGGTATGATCTCT